>JAPYZP010005208.1:0-14784 GCA_030522985.1 Torymus sinensis
ATATAAATAAAATACGTTAGAAGAATGTTAGAAATTTAAACTTTAAACTAAACGTAAATAAGATGATCTGCATCAATATTTATGTTCCTTTACGCTTTCATTCTCACGCACAGTCGTTTTCGTTTCAACGATCACAACTCGCAGCATAATACGTTCTGTCAAAAAATGTTTTCGTTCCTCATCATTTTCAGCAAGAGTTCCAGCTCTCGATCCTCGTTCCGTGCCGCACTTAAGTTGGCATGGCCGTTGCGCAATCCACGTTCGCTCGGTAGTCGTTAGCGTTAAACATATACGTACGCGCGCGAACCCAACCACGTGTATACGAGACGGACTCCCTCTCTCCATCTCTCTACTATACTATAGGAAAAAAACCCTCGATCAGTTGCGAACTGGACACTGGTCGATTGCGTCTCAGTTTTGTCTGGGTCCCGGATTTTTCGGTCGTCGTATAGATATATCAATTGGTGTGTGCAATGATTGATTGATAGTGTGTGATGTTTGTTCCGGAGCAGTGATCTCGTGAATGACAGTGTTATAAAGTTGATGTGCAATATTGCGAGCTTCGGTGAGGTTAATTTCTTCCGAAAGAAACTGTTGACAGTTTTAGATCTGCGTTGGATTAATTGTGCTTGAGATAATGCGTCAAGACGAGGATAAGGAAATGCAGCACGAAAATGAGGTGATACATATATATTTTATATTTTATACGAAACTTTGAAAAGTTTTATAGTATAGTCAAGATTTATATTTTCACAACAAATAAGAAAAACATACTGCTGTTAGGAAACAAAGTTTTGATCAGAGTTTTTGAATTGTTATTTAATATACTTACATCAACAATAATTTAGATAATTTCAAAGTTTATAAAAACGTGTCATATCATCATTATAAATGTTAATGGTGAAATAAAATATACTTATATATCATTCAATTTATACTTATTTATTTTATTTGATATATCATATTATTTTCAAATTTATCAAGCTTACTAGAAACTTATTAAAATAATTTTTTAAAATAGCAATAATCAAGAATCGGAAGCTATAAAAATTGAATAAAATAAAAAATGTGACAGAAGCTAATGTTGAAAATAATTAAATATCATATTTTTGCAGCGGAGGAAAAATGTTATCAACTATACTATGTCCTTGAAAATGTTATCTATATATACATTCAGAAAAATGTGCGTAGACGTTACTACTATGTCGTTTAGTTGTCGATTTATAGTTATAGTTTCTATGTTTTTTTAGTAAAATATACTATATTATAGTAGTTTCAACTACAATTATCGCAAATTTTAACTATAAAATAAGTTAGTGACGATTTTGCACTATACGTTATGATAATACAACTATATTTCTCCTCGATGTACGTTAATATTATGTTTATTACAAATGGTTTATTCAGTCAAATTTCGTTAAATCTGCATATCGGTTACATATATATGTATGAATGCTCTCGAACGTCCGAACGTTTACAAATTCGACTATATGCTGTTCCGGGTTGCATAGCAACGGCGGTACTGAAGCTAAAAATTTTTACGATCTACGTCTCAGGAATGTCAAGGTCTTGTTAGATTAGCTCCAATCCGAGATTGTTGCGAATTTAAGGGAGAAATGGTAGATCCGAGTCTTACAATGCTAATCCATTGATGAGTAATCAATGAAGTTTTCATGGCGTGTACATTAGCAGAAATTACTTTTGTTATTGTTCTTTTATAGTAATCAGGGTCAAATTATACTTGAATATTATTTTATCTCAAAATACACTATTATTTGTAATTAGATTTTATATGAAAGTTTATAAAAAGGGCTTACAAATAGTGAGGTTTATGGAAGAAATAGTTATTTCGTTCCAGTTTTCTATAAAAGAATCTGTAAACTATCATCGAGCCTGGATTACAAAATACAATTTAACTGTTTTATAGAAAAATTATTTTAGTTTTCCTATGAATATAAATGAAATAATTGGTTTATCATCATTCTTTATAACTAATGCGATTTACCGCTACTTAAATTTGCAAAGAAAAATCTTATTATAATTCAAAAAGAATTCTGATAGTAATTATAAAAGCTATTCTGTAACTGACCTAGTTATTATAATTCTTCATATTTGTCATGAAACTTCAACGTCAATCAAAATGACAATTTCGAGAAAAGTTCTACAATTGTGTCTATTTAATAAGCATCAACAAAGATTAATAGGAGTTAAAAGATGTTAGCCTATAAACTTTTTATCAAAAAGTTTACAAGTGGAAGAATAAGCATACTACTGAATAACGTGCATCTTTTTAAAGCACGATTTTACATAAATTTTTATCCGTAGTAAGGCACTACTTGAAAGAATTCCTTCGTATTTAGACAATCATTGGCCATTCAAGGTCAAGTTTAAGCATTTGGTTTGAAAATTGAAGCAATTAAAAAGACGTTTACCTAACAAAGAAAATACAATTGTAGCAGAATCAAGCTTGACATTTTTAACTGCCGGAAAATGTAGCTGTATTTTCAATGATTAATAGTTTCTAGATATAGTCCTTGTGCAATATTGCGATAAAGGCCTTCAAACCTCATCTCAACGATGGTTTTCAAATGAAATGCAGAAAAACTTTAGTTTTCGATAAAACATCATTCGTCATTTGGAAAAACCCTAATTTATATTAAAATTTTTCTTACAATAAATATAATACTCGAAAAATTCATTTTATTATCTTTTAACCAAACAAATGACAATTCCATAATATATCATATCACACATCGTTTCCCCAGATTCTTAACGACGGAGTGCAGGAAGCTGATTCGCCCCAACCGGAGGACGACGAGGGCCAGCAGCAGCAGCAGCAGCATCAGCAGCAGCTCAGCGGGGACAGCGAGGACGTCGAGAGGAACAACGGCGAGGACGTCGAGATGCTGAACTGTAGGCGCGTCAAGTACCTGCCGATCGACGATGGGCCGAACGAGCGCACAGCCCTGCGGGCGAAGCTCGAGACCTTCGACGACGCGCTACCCCACGTCGGCGATTTCGGCAGGTACCAGCTGATGCTCCTCTTCGCCCTGCTGCCGTTCAGCGTCGCCTACGCGAGCCTCTACTTCTCGCAGTTCTTCTTCACTCTGGTGCCGAAGGAGCACTGGTGCAAGGTGGACGAGCTTATTGATGGGTTCACGCAGGAGCAGAGGTATATTATATACGATGATGTGGTTGGACGTTGGGGTTAGTATGGGGTGGTTTGGATCTGTGGTAGCAATTTTTTCAAGGTTTATACTTTCAATTATCAGAATTCTTAAATAAGTTAACACGCAAGCTGTTTTTATTTTAGTTTAATTTTCTTGATGTCAATTTTTATAGAACTTTTACCAAATATTTACTTATATAATAATAACATGCTAAAGCGTTCATAATTTTAGTTTTTCATAAAGCATCGGGATATATCGTTATTTTTCTTACGATATTTACTAACATTATAGTCGCTGTTGCAAATAACTTTAACAGGCACAATTAAACGTATAATGCTTATGATTGTTATCTAGTAGTTTAGCAAACTGGTTTAATAGCTTAAGCTTGTTGAACTTCGATTAAGATCAACAGCTTATATTATACGACATCGATTAACTTCATGAGTAGCATTTGAAACTAGCATTAAACATTTTCTCATGAAAATTAGTCGGTTTGTACAAATATCATGACCAGCGCTATTTCTGTATGGCAATTTTTATTCATTGTAGCACATTAGTTCCCAAAGTACATACACTTGAATGATTTATTGTATAAGTATAACATAACTTAAAAATAAATAAATAAATCCACCCACGCATCAGAACAAAGTTGAAATATCCGCCGCCCTCGGAAAAGTTTAAAATCAGATCAATAGCAGAATAACGAATAGTGAATCCCGGCGCGCAATACATCTCACCCACCATGCAGTACACATTTTTCCTCGATCTGACATTTCGCGCTTCCCTGCCCACGCGCGTCTCTCTCCGCCTATATACGAATCATCGCTGACGAAAAATTCTGTCTCTCTGCCTCTCGTAGGATACAGGCTGCAATACCGCCGTCGTCCAAGTATCCGTTCTACGACACGTGCCATCGCAAGGATCTGAACTTCAGCGAGCTGGCGGCTCGCGGTCCGGACGCTCGGCTCTCTCTCGCCTGGACGACGAATCGCACGGTCGAGTGCACCAGCTGGGAGTACAACTTCACGCAGATACCGTACCGGAGCCTCGGCGCTGAGGTGAAGTGATGCAATGATTAGCGCAAATATCCTATAAGTTATAAATTTTCATCTCACCGATGACGGAATTCTTTATATAGGGAATAATGACACTCGCTAATTCTCAGATTTGTTTTATATCAAGTTTTTGAATAATTTTTACGTTTGCAATGATCTTAAGATTTGGGGATAAGGGACAAAACAGTTGGTACCCTTGAAGAAATCTTAACCATATTTTAGCTATAAAATAGCTAATTTTCAGAATATCGTTAATTTTTAGCTAGAAATCTGGCAAAAATGTTAACCAGAAATTACCTAGTTTTCAGTTTATTTCATGGTTAACCTTTAGAGCACGGGGATTTGGGATGATCGATCTCTCTAAAAAAATGCGTAAAATTCGTATCTATAATATCGGGGAATACATGTGGGTAAAGTGTCCCGTCCTCTAAAGGTTAAGAGTATTCTCTTTTTACAAAATAATTATAAGTATTACAATATACTATTAGCAACGATGATAGCGTAACTATTAAAATACTATTAAATTTTCAAATTTTTACTTTTTAATATTCGAGTAGAGGAATGTAGTTTTGAATAATAAATTTGAAACGAATAATTTGGCAGTGATATATAATTTTTAAACTATCAAAATTGAACCATTTTTAATATATGAAGTACTTAAATACGGAAATCTATCCTTTTCTATAAAAAATGAAACTTTTATGCGCGAAGCGCGCGTGGTAGACTCTATAGTTTTTATAAAATATCAAACTCGCAA
Source organism: Torymus sinensis (assembly GCA_030522985.1). NCBI lineage: Eukaryota > Metazoa > Arthropoda > Insecta > Hymenoptera > Torymidae > Torymus > Torymus sinensis. Next base: position 4,983 of record JAPYZP010005208.1, read on the forward strand.
TGGCGTTCTTCAAAAAATCAATAACAGAAATTGAAGCTTAACCAACTCTTAACCAAAAATAATATTATTTAATTTAAGGCTAACGAATGTTAAAAAATTAACGATATTTTATCCAATTTATAGTTAACAGTTAAGTTTTAGTTGCTGAAGCAGAAAGTGTATAAAACCGTACAAAAGTGTTGGTTTTCAGACAAATTGTGCGGTTTTGTACGGCTAATTGCTGCGGTTTCCTACAGATTTTGCGGATTAGTACGATTTTTCCTTTTTCTATTTTTATTATTCCCACTCGAAAAATTTGTTATACATGTGAAAAATTTATGAATCGTAATAAAATGTATGAAAACATATAAAACCGCATTAATCCGTACATAACCGTAATAAGAAAACGGAAAAATCGATAAGATTCTTTAAAACTTACGGAAATACACGTTTTTATAGAGTTTCTTACGTTTTCCTGTGTTTTCCTACGTTTAAGTTGTTACAGACAAATTGAAGAGAAGGTGTAAATCGTATAAAAACGTATAAAACCGTACAAAAACGTACAAAAACGTACGAAACTGCAAAAAATTTGTCCGAAAATTAATTCTTCCTACGGTTTCCTACGGTTTCTTTCGGTTTTCTACAGTTTCGTAGGGCTTCCGACGTTTATTATTTTCATACGGGTAACAATTAAAAGTTCAACTGATCTAGACTTATAATTCAAGATTATCGGTAATAAGTATGAAATCTATATATAGGTTCATTCACGAATCCCTTAGCAGTAGTAAATATACTGACTTGTGAACGATAAACTCTCCACATTAATTACATACTATACATATTATGATAAAACCGTCGTCTCCTTTTCTTACATCAATCACATTACAACCATATTCCATCATAACAGCATTCAAAGACACAGACATTAGCCGTGACAATACTATTTATGCATGTACGAACGCAGTAGTATGTTATACCTATCTCATTTCGATTCTTCAACTCACATCACACACATCCTAACACATGCATCCTCCTCGAGTCTCGCTCGTTAATTTAAATAGAAATTGAAGCAGCGAAAGTTTTTCAGAACGAAGCACCCACGCTGAATCTTGACATTTTTCCACAACCCGCGGATATAGTAACGCGTGCGTAATTAAAAATTCCGCGCACCAAGAGAATGGTTGATTCGTATCTTTAATAAGAAAATATATTAAAAATATAGCAGAAAAATATATTAATTGTTAACGTATGCGCGTATAGACTTTGAATATTTCCGTGAAATATTTTTCTTATCCTGCCAGAAGCAGCTATGTTAACAGTTTTCATGTATATTAACTATATACAAATAAATATTCTTCTCTCAGTGCGTCGAACTCGACAGTGTCAACGGACACTTAGAACAATCCCTTAGAGACGAGGGCGTGCCGCGCACCGCTCATTTTCACCCTCGTTCATCATGCACACGCGCTAAAAAAATCCCTTTAGCAGCCCTTCCACTCCAATTCCATGGTCCCCTCTCCTTGCGTTTTCACGACGCTCGAAGCAATCGCGCAACCCTTCCTTGTACACTCCAGCCCTATAAACATCAAAAGGAAGAAGATAACGAGCGCGATAATACTGACCCTCGTAATTGGCGATCAGCTAGATTGGGTATGCGAGCGAAGCTACCTCATATCCACGGCCCAGGCGATCTTCTACTGCGGCAGCATCACTGGCGGCTTCCTCTTCGGCTGGATAGCCGATCATCGGGGCAGGATACCAGCCCTGGTCCTCTGCACCGGATGTGGATTGCTGGCTTCGATCGCCACCGCCTCGACCACGGCCTTCTGGTCGTTCGCCATCTGCAGGTTCTTCACGGGACTGGCGTTCGACAATGTCATCAACATACCGCTTATCATAGGTATATATATGAGTTTTTCCGGGGGGTTGTTTTCTTGGATTTGGAGGGGCAAGTGAGTTATTGCATTTTTTAAGGGATTAGGGACGCAAGTTTTGAACGTTATCCATGAGGTATTACTACAGAAATTTCGGTATTTAGTAAGTAAATAAAAAATCTTTTTCAATATTTTTGTTGTATACAATATAATATTGAAAATTCAATGTTACACGACAATGCGGTAGATATATGCGTTCTCTTGCTCGTATTACATCAGTCTTTCATTTATTTCAATTTTTTATTACTTAGCATACTTTATATATTAATAGCCATCTATCTGAAAGAACATTAAGTTACGCAAGAAAACCCTTTTACGATCGATCTCCTGTGCGGAGCATACGTTTAATGTCATTATGCAAATGAAAGTGGCAATTATTTTTGAAAGAGGGTTATCCTATCTTAAAATTCTAATTTAGATTAAAATTACTTGACAATATATACATATGGCCGACTCTATCAAATCGAGAGGTAAAAAATTCGATCTTCCTAAAACTCTGGGAATATGTTCTACTACTCATTTGTGATAACCCCTGAATTTTTTCAGATTTTTTAAAGCCATTTTTTTGTGCCTATCAGAGGTCTAATATTTTATATTCAACCTCCATATATACAACAACATTTTGTTCACCCTTTAAGGAATGGAAAAGTTGTGTGTAAAATATTTGCTAATAGTTAAGGAAGTGAAGGAATGAAAGTGATTAAAGTTAAACATATTATCTATTTTTCTAGTTTTTTTTATACGTATATTTTGTGTATATGAAGGTTGAATATAAATTATTAGACTTTTCTATTTTTAAAAAATTTTATAGAACACATTTATTCCCACCCATAAGCTAATATTATTAAGCGCATCAACCCAATTTAATACTGCTAAAAAAAAGCTACAACTAAGAGGTGAGTGTAATAAATCTAATTGGTACGTAAAGCATGGTTGAATGAAGATGCTTGCTAATTCATAATGTAATATTATATAATATATAATGTCATATAAACTGAATATTTTTGGTTACATGATAGTAAGAGTAGTACGGTAGAATTTCTGTTACCTAATTTATCAGTGAAACTAGGAGTCTACTACTACGGTTAACTTTGAAGACATTTTTTTCAATATCTAATATTACCAAATACTTTATTTAACTTTGGGTTATTATAAAAACAAATTTTATAACAAATTATGCGCCACATGCATATTTTGATTGCTGTTTATTATACGACTTATGTGTAAATTATGAATGTGTTTCTGCGATACTTTTTTCTAATTTAAACATCTAAATTTGAAAGTATTCAATAAGTTATGCGCGTAGTGAAACTTGTGTGATGTTTTTCTCATTCTTTTTACATATGCTCACTGAACTTACTCTCAATATTTGGTGAGAACAACCCGCTACATGGGATATGGCCATCTTTGAAACTTGTGCTAGCATGTCAAACAAAAAAAAATTAATTTTTTTCAAAAAAAGCATGTTTTTTTTTGTTGTACATAAAATAACCTACTTCCAAAAAAATGTTGGTATTCAAGGCTTTGATCGGTCTTTTTTTTATCATCATTTTAATTTTTTAAATGAAATTTCATTATACTTGCATTAAATATTTAATATCAATGACTTTTTCTTCTTTTTAATGAGAAAATTTCCTAACTTTTCTAAAAAAAATTTGTTAATTTATATAAAACCCTCAAAGAGTTATTTATCAATTGAAATTGCAAGAAAAATGCAAAAAAATAATGAAAATTCAATGTTAGACCTCTGATAGGCACACAAAAATGGCTTCAAAAAATCTGAAAAAATTCAGGGGTATCACAAATGAGTAGTACAACATATTCGCAGAGTTTTAGGAAGATCGAATTTTTTACCTCTCGATTTGACAGAGTCGGCTATATATATTGCCTATAAAGTTTCATGTTTTTCTTTAATGTTCTTTTCAGGCATATATCAAAATTCAAATAAAAAATAAATTACTTGGATTCCGAATTATTCAATTCAAACGCAGGCCTTTTCAATATCTCCTATTAAAATCTCCGCAAAAATATTAGTATCGAATAAACTATTCACTGATAAGAATTTTTCCATCGGTCTTACAGTCTTATAAATTAAATTAATTAATATTAATGGCAGTTAGATTGCCCTTGTTTATAATCATCCCCGCAGAATCTGAAATAAAAACTTAATTAAAACCTGGTAAAAATACTGTTAGCAAAGGACAATCTGACTGCCACCCACCCCCTAAGTCCCTGAGGAGGAGCCGAAGCGGGTTCGAAACGTTAGGCAATTTGGTTGTGGGTGGCTGTCAGATTGTCCTTTGCTAACAATATTTTTTCCAGGTTTTAATTAAGTTTTTATTTAAGATTCTGTGGGGGTGATTATAAACAAGGGTAATCTAACTGCCATTAATATTAATTAATTTAATTTATAAGACTGTAAGACCGATGGAAAAATCCTTATCAGTGATTAGTAAATTACACGGAGAAAAATTTCTTTATAAAATTTATTATTTCTATAGTAGAGCTCGGATACACTCGACAATGTGCGATTTTCATTATTTTAAATAGTAAATTTTATGATTTACATAGCAAATTTTATTTTTGAAATAATAATTTTTATTATTTTTTTCGCAAATTTTATTATTTGAAATAGTACTATGTAAATCATAAAATTTATTATTTAAAATAGTCAAAATCGCACATTGTCGAGTGTGTCCTAGCGCTACTATAAAAATATTAAATTTTATAAAGAAATTTTTCTCCGTGTACAGTCGACATAAGTAATATTTTTAATTATCGAATAAACTGTTCATCTCCACCTATACATCCTCCTGTATATCAACAATTATCCAAAACCCGCTCTACTCCATCAAAGCGAATTTTCATTACCTCGAATTACACACCGAAATCTCACAGTCGTGGAGTACATGGCAGTGAGCAGACGCAGCCTCGTGGTGAACATCGCGTTTGGCGTGTACTTCGCCCTGGGCAGCACGCTGCTACCCTGGGCTGCCTATTACATCGCCGACTGGCGAGTGCTGTGCTACGTGACCGCCATACCGCTCGCCAGCTGCTTCATCACCCCGTGGATATTGCCGGAAAGCGCGAGGTATGATTAGAATAAATTCTAGTGTATTGAACAGTGTATTGAATGAAAATACGTAAGTGTTTGTTTGATGATATTAAAAAGTGTGAAGAGTTGAATTTAAGTAGGATGGATATATAGGAGCGGTTTGTTTGTCAAGCTGACAATAAAGCGTGCGAAGTAATATAAAACTGCTGGGATAAGCGTGAAGTATTATCACACGTAATGCGATTTCTTTACATTAAAGTAGATGTAGCGAAGAAGTAAAAAGTTGAGAGTGCAAAATATGAAATAATATGAGACATACGATGATTGCAGCTTGGTTTAGTGTGCGCAAGCTAAAGATTGTTTTATCGCAATTATATATAACTATAAAATAATTGTCAACAGCGACGAAACCGGCATCCAAATTTAACATTGTCATCGGATTTATTTATGTACTGTAAATATTTATAATATTTAGTGCTTTCAAATTATCTAACGCGTGAATAATTAAAGGTGCCTTTTTATTTATATATTTCCATCCCTTTAAGCACGACCAATTGTGGGAAAACTTGCCGTTCAAGTATTTTCGAGGTCGCTCGATAGTATCCCGTCCAGTCCAAATTGAGTTTCGGAGGAAAATGATATGCGGCAATTTTCATTTCCTTTCAAAGAGAGCATGTGGCAATTTTAGCGCGCTTTTTTCATAATTTTTCTACGCGTTTTTTTTCCCATCCAAAAATTACGTAGTTAACTAGAAGTGCACAAATATAAATTTGCTCTTCATTAAGATTGAATTTTCAATTTTTCTTTGTTCCAACATTATATCGGAGGTGGAAAATTGGTTTCCCGCTGAAAATACACGTGAACTTTGAAAATGTAAACGATACGAGCAACTCAATTAAAATTAATTTTTCGATTCCGAATGTGTGAAACGTTCATTCAAATTTACGAGATCACAAAAAGTTGATAAAAAATAATTTAGCAATTTTAAATAAACAAAAACTATACCAACGTTCTCAATCGCGCCAAGTATAAAGCTGCACCGACGCAAACGTACAAAAACGTCGTCGCAATCGACCGCACGCACAATATAGTTTAGGTCCACGCGCGCGTATAGAAACTGCTCGCGTCTCTCTGACTCTTCCCGTGAATATACTGCTACAAGCTCGGAGTTCTCGTGGACAATGAAGACCGCGCAATAATGCGAGATTACGTGCTTGCGCGTCTTCGCGGTGAATTATATTGTGGTGGCGCGGGGGGTTCGATGCATTGGGAAAATAGGGAATTATCGAGATGGCGTTGTTGCTTGTACAGAGAAACGTCAAACATGTATTACAAGCAGCAGAAAATCGTTGTTTGATTTGCGGTTAATATGAGGTTTATACTTTGCCAAAGAATGGGCTATTGAAATGTTCGAAGTTTATTTTATTATGCGAAAGCCGATAATGTGATAGAATCTATATAAGTAATCGTCCAAATACACTCCGCATTTAATATACGATAGGATAAGTGTTGCGCAGTTATTATAGATTCTAATCCCCGAGGAATAAAATCAACCTGGTCGAATGGTCATTATAGATTCTACTGATTATTCGTATCGTATAGAATATTTACACAAAAATATACTAAAACAATATATTGATTCTCTTTATATATGCATTCAAAATAATAAACGTTATTTCGCTGTGTAAATAAACAAACTCAAGAGGATCGCCAGTGTCAATAGAACGAAGCCAGATCCCAATTTTTATGAAATTTTTTACGTAAGTGAAGAGGACGCTCTTCTCCGGTGTGAGAAAACATTCGTCTTCTTAACTATATATATATTTCTTTTAAGAAACAATATAGGTGTATTGTGATATAAACTAAACATTTCATTTTGTATATTTATTCAGAGAAACATCAACTCAGTCGAAAATAGAACGGAATCCGCGACGTTACTGGATCTCTTCAAAACGCCAAGACTAGCAAAAATAACCATCATTTTGATTGCATTTTGGTAATTATTTCCTCCTGTTCCCCGCACAATCCCGTATCGATCTTCTTCGGCTCACACTTATCAATATATTGACTTTGTCGGGCGACCCCACAGGACCCTGACAGTCGTGGCGTTCGACGGTCACGTCTACTCGCTGAAGCTGCTCGAGGGCTCGGTCTTTGTGTCATTCTCGCTGGCGTGCGCGACCGAACTGCCCGCTGGTCTTCTCCTCACGCTTCTCCTGGACCGCTGGGGCCGTCGATTCTGTGGTTTCATCACCATGGCCTCGACCACGGTCTTCAGTTTCCTCGAGCTGCTTCTCGTCACGGGTGAGATGATGTTATTTGTTTTCTTCTTTTTTGGAACGTTATATGTTTTAAGGATTAATTCTAGTGGATGAATTTTTACTGTTTTTCAAATAGTCTTTTTCTTTTTTAGATTTGACGAGTTTTTTTTTTAGTTCGGACGAATTTAGTTCTTGCAAACGGGGGATTTTTATGCTCCTTTTTGCGAATTTTAGTATTTTAATATAGATAAAAATTCAAGATTTGATCAGTATTGAAATAGTCAACATCGGTGGTATTATCTAGTTTGAAAATAATCCTCTTTTAACTGATACATAAATTATAGATAAAACGGGTAATATTGTTTCGTGCATCAAAAATCGTTCCAAATTCAAATACCTCGATTCTCTTACTTTATCAAATGGTTGTTGAAAAAAAAAATTGACTTTTTATCGAATAATTTATATGCTTTTTATGTTCTAAAACAAACCAAGTTTATATATTCTCCTATACAAAATGTGAAAAGGTTTACATATAAATTAAAGTATCGTTATGAGAATAAATAGACATTATCAGAAGGGCAAACGTATAGATTGCCTAATTCTAAATGAATATTGTTATTACATTGTTACAGAGAGCGCCAAGTTGGTTATGTCAGTTGCCTCGCGATTCGCGCTTAATATGGCAGCTAATGTCGGACTGCAGTATGCGGCTGAATTATTGCCGACGCCGGTGCGAGCTCAGGGCGTCGGAATGGTTCATATATTTGGAATTATAGCGCACACCATAGCGCCGTACGTTGTCGATACGGTAAGTTTATGTGTGTTGATACTTTAAAAGTGTTGGGGGTAAGGCACCTTTTTACTCGCCTTTTCCCCCCCGAGATATACGACAGTTAGAAGTGAATTTTAATTCGAATATCACATGGTATTCACGGGGCGATTGGAATGCAAGAATTATGTGGAAAATTATAGAATCTAGAACTCGTGTCTTCCGGTATAATTATTCCCTCGTGTATATACTTTCAACGCGAATTCCGTTATTTCCCACAGTTTACACATTATTTCACTTTGAAACTATTCCATTCCATTATATTTACGTTTTATCGACAACAATAGCAGAATTTTCAAGGTCGAAATACCAAAGTTCGCCCCGGTTATTTTGATTTTTGAAATGCCGCAATGATAAAAAGCTTTTTAACTACAATTTATAGGAAAAACCTCATATTAACATTGTAATGCATAACTATAACATTTTCTGCGGATTGTTCATAATTATTAATTGCCATCTCAATTTCTAATTATAAGCCTCTAATAAAAAAAATCTATAAACCACCAGACCCAAATCTGGAGCGGCCTGCCAATGCTGATCGTCACCTGCGTCTCCTGCGTCTCCGCAATCCTCGTGCTCTTCCTCCCTGAGACCCTCGGCCGCGACATGCCGCAGACTCTCCAGCAGGGCGAGGACTTTGGCCGGGGGGAGCGCTTCTGGAGTCTGCCCTGTCTCGAGGGCTCGCACGACGACTCTTGCCGGGACGCGCGCAACAACAACCGCAACGGCCTCAAGCACTGATACGAGTGTTCGTAGCTCTCGATTATAGTTCCAATTGTGATGAGGATGAGTGTGTGGCGTCAGTGATTGTTTGAAGAGGTATAAGAAGGATATTTGGAAAGAATCGGGAAGTGCGGTTTATAATGGCCAGTTGTTGACAATACTGATTTCGTGGTCATAATTAGGCATTGGGAAGCGAGGTATCTTAATTGTTAATTGATAGTCGCGTTTGATTAGGGGTGGTGAACTGTTCGAAATTCGAACTACTCGGCCTAAATACTCGACTCGACGAACTTGAGTCGACACGAACTCATTACTCGAAGTACCGAACTACTCGAATAGTTCGAAATGTTCGAATTGTCCGACATGATTGAACGGTTCGAAGTGATCGAACTGTTCAAAGTCCGATTGAATAGTAAGAAATAATCGAACTGTTCGAAGTAAGCAAACTCTTCGAAGTAATCGAATTGTTGAATATGATTTTGAAGTCCGATTGAGTACTTCAAAATAATCAAAAGGTCTGAACTTCGATGGCTGGCTTTTTTAAATAATCTAATTATTCCAAACAATCAGACTATCAAAACTTAAACATAAATAGTTAAGAGTAAATGTAAAATGGAGAAGAAAGAGAAGAAAAGGCAGAACCCAAATAGAAATGTATTCAAGGCAAAAGTCAGGGTATGTACAGGCAGCAAAATCCGCCTGTTCAGGCCCAAGAGGGTTTAAATATTCTTTCTCTTTCGGAAAGCAATTTTTTCCTCTACTTTTTTATCTTAATATGTAATTATTTAATAAATAATATTAATAATACAAACTCACTTTTAACAGATAATGCATTTGAGGATTAATGTTCATACTTTTAAGATAAAAATAGTAGGAAAAAAAATTGGTTTTCGAAAGACAAAGTTTTGCATCTTACAATAATCTATTATTGCTTTCTCAAAGAGAAAGCTTTGTAACGGTGAAAATTTTCGAATCAAAGATTTTGATGAATTTCGATGTTTTTGAGGTTCCTGAGTCAGAA
>JAPYZP010005209.1:0-10907 GCA_030522985.1 Torymus sinensis
AAGTAATCGATTTCGTAGTATAGTTTAATATAGTATAATATCATGATTTATTTATAAATTATTAACACTCTAAATTGGATACTCGATGTATAATATTATTTCAGTTTCAAATTTTTAAATAAGATTAAAGAATTATTTTCCTAAATAAATGCGATATATTTACCTGTAAAAGTTAAACGAGGATCACTTTTCTCTTCTATTTTGAATGATGGTAATATTATTTTGTCATGCAGCTCTAAGTACTGTAGCGATAAGGGATTTTCTCAGATTCTTATATTTTGAACTCTGGCCTGATATCACGGCTAAGTTGACGGTCGGTACTCCATATTCTGCTGAAATCGCGTTTAAATATGTTACGGTACCAATCGAATCTGTTAAAATCCGGACGACTCCAATAATAAACTGTCCAAATATGAAGGCTATCCGGAACTTTTGACATATGTTTACTTTTGGTGTTACTCGCGGGACTAATAGTGATATAAACGATGCTACTATATAATTTTTATGCAGAAAATGAAAGTCACAGGACTTCGCGTATCTAACATTACAATTTTATTAGATCTTTTTATTCATTTTTAGATGAGAAAATCAATTGAAGATGATTTAGTCAATTGTTTATGTTACTTACAGCATATTAGTGATACCTAAACAGCTAAAACTTTTTAAAAGTATAATTATTTTCGTGCTATTATGAAGTAATTGACAGTTCTTACGGGGTAAAATAAGGAGTATAATTTCGTGAAAAATACTGTTATCGTCTTGTGTACTAGCTTTAATAAAACTAAGTGCATGTTGCATTTTTAATCGGATTGATTCGTTACTAAAAAATGAGATACCCGAAGAAGGCTCATGAGACTTCAGTAACAATGTATTACTTTCTGTAAATATTATTATTGGATGCGCCATGAATAAACTATTTTATGATTATGTTGAATATACAATTACATCAATATTTAAATACTTTTAGTGAATAATAATTTGTTATAAGTGGGATTGATTGCGATATATATATATGCACTACTTTTACTTAACTTTTCTCCAGGTAGATTCTACAGGATGTAGGTACCTAGACATTGACGTTGTCGGCAATACCGCTGTATGTTACACTTTTATTATATGAAAGGCTGACTCAGCGCTGCCTCCATGAGTGCATCAGGCATTTAGTTTGTTTATTTTCAACAATCCAAGTTGAATTAAGGCCTTAAGGGTAATACACTGTTAGAAAACTTCCATATGTATAGGTTACAATGTGTACACATTAGAAACACAAAATGTAAACACAATATTTCTATAATATATATATGGAAGTTTTCTGACAATGTGCAGTTTTATACAATGAATAAAATAAGAAGGAATTAAACCAGCTATCGTTTAATATTAGTTTCACCTAATTGTTTTGATTTCTAATGTGTACATTAATTTCTAACATGAATAGAATCACTTAAACTATAATTTTGTTAGTGCAAGTAATTAAAGGGTTTTAAATTGACTATTTTATATTTAAACTATATACTATACATATAGGAAAGATTCATTAATTTGAAGGAAGCCAATAACTTGGCAGCGGTTTTTTTAGAAACAAGCAAGATTCTCGCACGCTGCGCGTACTTTATTTTTAGAACGTAGCTGCAGCTCATCATGATTTAACATAAAATTGAAAGCAGTTAAAACTTGTCCTTTATACCAGCATGAATTTTAAAATATTATTAAACTTTTAAGTAATTTAAACTTTTACTACCCGATTATAATTTCATTACCTTAATACTATGACTATTGACTTTCTATATTGGAATATTTACCTTCCATTCGTATACTGTTCCATCATTACAATGAACGCAATTGAAATAAAAAAGGGAAAAACAAGTTTGCAGTTTTGTAAAGAGATGGTACGCAAGGAAATAACTTTTCTCAGTTCTTAGTTACATTAGAAAGCAGTAAACCACATCAGGTTGCTCAAAACTCCGTTCCTTTTCGTTCTTTTCTTTTTACTTTTGAAGTTACGAGTTAAGACACTGACTGAATTTAAATGATCGCATTTGAAGAGGCATTCGACGTGATGGACCTATGACCGCCTCATTTGCTTACATGAATTTTGACGTGATTTCACCGCTGGCTTTACATACCTAAACATATCTGACGATTGTATCATGATGACATTAATTTAGTAAATTAGACCTCTTTATTTATGAAATAGGTGATAAAATTCTAAATGCAAATAATACAAGATAGGTCGTAAAAACTTTTGATAACAATAAATAATTAAAAAAAGTATGTGCGCTTTGTTGACATTAATTTATATATAAGCCTGAATTAACATTGAACGGCATGTTCTATTTGAAAGGCGATAGAGGTATAAATGAGTGAGCAGGCGAAAGAAAAGGAAAAAGATGGAGCGTAAAAGCCGTGCACTGGAAACGTCAATAAAGTAGATGCACTTTAAGGCAGCAAGTTTGTTTTCCCGTATTCTCCCGTCTATAGGACTATCAGATTTTCGGAAGTTAGTGAAAGGAAAAATTCGGAAAGCGAGCGTTTCGCCTCGGACTCTCCAGGTGCGCATCCACACAGATGATATGACCTGTGTGCATTTTCGCACTGAAACGAAGAACAAGAATAGGAGAAAGAAGTTTGCAGAGAGGAAAGGAAAATAGCTAAGTCGGCGTAAGTAACGCGATCGAAGAGCCGGAAAGAACGTCTGTGAGGAGGAAGTGGGGAATACGATATAAAGTGTGGGAGCGATCGGCCTCCGCTACATTGACGCGCATGCAAGAATACACGTACAGCACACTTTCGTATACGAATTCGGAGTTTTGCGGTGGTAGTGGGTCTCCCGAGAACCGCTGTGTGCTTCCATGAGACGGCATATTGGCTTCGTCTGTGTACGAGGCTGGGAGAGCAGTGTAGGCGCCGTTTAATATTTCAATTGCTCGCGTAGCGTAGGATCGATTCGGCTTCTCTCCTCTCCCCCCTCTATATACGCATCTTTCCGTCCCTTCGCTCGCTCGCGCGCTCTTACAAGGGCCTGTATGCTTTAGCCCCTGCGGCGATGGCTTTTTCACCTTTCAGCGCGCTATTCGTTGGCCTACTGCCGACGCGCTGCATTATGAATGGCAGGGCGAGAGCGAGCAAGAGAGAGGGAGGGAGGGAGAGAGAGAGAGAGAGAGAGAGAGAGAGAGAGAGAGAGAGAGAGAGAGAGAGAGAGAGAGTCGGACGGATGGGGATAGTGTATAAAGCGCGCGAGCTCGTCACTTTACGCGGAATCGCCCGGCTCGTATCTATGGAAATCAGACGGTACTGCAGCCCCTGTTGCAGCTACTTCAAACACGTGATAAACGATGTATGCAGTGTACTTACCGCTTCAGTGAGCACCCGCGAACGCGCTTGCGGTTAAAAGTCTCGATCAGGGTAAAGATAGAAACTTTATAGACGTTGTTTCGTCATCGCGTTGACTATTTTTACCTTCTTACAGTCTGATAATGCTCCCGACTGACGGAGTTGTATGGTGTAATCTTGCAAAGCACGAAAATATATATTTTTGGAAAGTTTGGTCAGTCGAATGAACTCATAGGATTTACATATAAAAGGACGTGATGGAATTTCCTGATATACTGAATGTCTGCATATGGTAAAATTTTGTTTCTAAAAATTCTCAAAGAACATTTTAATCACAACAACTAAAGTAATTCATGCTACCTATAAAAAACTCTGTAAAAAACTCATTTGCTTCTACGTAAACAAAGTTTGAAAAAGAATATGTATTTTTCCTAACTGAGTGCGCGAAATTAAATTTTTCGAACCCGAATGAGTGCGCAAAATAGCACATTCCTGCACCAGTGTGCCAAATACATTCCTGCATTCGTGTGCAAATATACAAATATTCATTATTTTATCATTATTTGAAATGTTACATCAATAAATGTATAACAAATTTTAAATATAGATGTACAATTGATAATAATATTTAATATATTTACAAAATTAAAGTTCATTTTTGTCACGGAGGCTTCCGTCGACGTTTGAATAACGTAGAAGACGAGAAACCGTCGCAAACTCAGCAAAAGAACAACTCGCTTGCGATGCACTTGTCATGGCACCGCGACGTCAGCTCCGGAGTTGAGCGCGAGACTATAGAAACCGCAGGTTCGTGAGTTCGCGTCCCGCTAGTCGTTTATTTTTTCACGCTTCATTATTTAATTCATTACAAACACTGATTTCATTCACTCCGGTTTCGAGATTAAAATGAATTTTTCATATAATTTCTTTTTCAATTGCCTGGCTACCTCATATTTCGATTGTAAGAAAATGAAAAAAAAAACTAAAGATTCAACTGATAAAAAGAAATCATACAAATTGTTTACGCAATACGTCACATTTTTCATTTGAAACGGAAAAATGTGACATTTAACCGTACACCTATGTTAAAATTTTCACCTTTGCAATTAAATATTTTGTATTAATAATTGTATTAATAATTTCAATACATTTCAGATGGCAAATTTTTTAAACCATTTTTCGCTAGGACTAAATACTTAAGTATAATTTTATATATGAACTTTTTGTTATTATTTCTCGAATGGAAATATTCTTTTACCTAATAAACTTTTGTTGGTATAAACCATTAAATATAAATTTTTTTTTTATATCCAATTTACTTAGCGATATTCATGCAGTCACAGTTCATACCGAGAGTTCAGGGCTTACACACCTCTTTATATTCACTCCGTAAGAATAACTCTCAAATACACGTTCGTTGCAAGAGCGACTATAAAATTCAACACTCCTAAGGGCATCCCAACATTTATAGCATAAACTGCAACAAACTATGCACCAGTGGCCCAGAATGACCTCACCCCGAAGCAAGAACAAGGACTATGATTATAGACTGCGTGAACGACCTAAACCTAACAGTACGCTGAAGAATTAGTAACTGGACTTTAGATAAGTACAAATTCATCCTAATTGAGAATAATAAAGTTAATAGCAGACTCCTAGCCTCTAAACAAAAGAGAATTATTTGTTTAAATGTATCTCCAGACATCCCCAATTATTTATTTGAGGATATCCTTGGCAGATTAAAAGTTAATACAAGTTGACCTGTGATGACTCTTGAAGCTACTATCATAAAAGAAGGCTATAGTCATATAGCTAGTATTAAGCGAAAAGTTTTCGTAAAACTCTCTGATGTTTAATAAATCTCTGAAACCTTCAAAATTCAATTCAACAAGATTAACTATTTTATTTACTCCATTACAGACACACTGAACTGCTTTATATGTAAATTAAAGGGAAACTTAGTGAAAAATTGGATTGCAAATTCTTAAGCTTTGCAAATACAAAACAGCGACACATCGATCGTCGAAAATCTCCAGGAATTCAATTCGGTACTTTCTAACGATTCCATCAAACCAAACAATCTAAATGAAACTAGACCACACAATCCCAACAATATCTCATTCGATAATGCCACTCGATTAACACAAGAAAAAGACAATAAAAGAACTCGATCAGAAATTATCTCGGGAGGAAGTAATAACAATGATAATGACTTTACTGAAGTTTTTAAAATGTCTTATAAGAAATGATTGACAGAATATCCCAGCGAAAATAATACAGATATTCAATCGTCCATAACAACCACCAGACCGTAAAAGTACCGTTGACAACCCTAATAAAAAAAATTATCGAAATGGACAAAACGAATAAGAAATGAATAAGTTTTAAAGACTATCTTGATCGAATTAATGGAATACTAAATTACTACCAATTTATAAGCCTCTTAAGAAATACTAAACGAGTCAAGAACCCAATTGATATTATATACCAATACACAGATGATTTAGATACCTTAATCAGATTTATTACAAATGAAATCTATCCTAACGTTAGAAACACCGACATAAAATGAAGATGCTAAAGATTATTTAAATGCATGAAAAACTCTAGTATTTTTACTTGACGCCTCATACTTCATCCGTTCAATATGACCGCGAATGAACTATACTAAAATTCCCCCCCCCCCCCCAATTGAAATGCAAGGAAATACTGATATTATCTGTTTACAAGAGACAAACTTAAAACCTAATCAAAACAGCAAATCGAAAAATTTTACAAGTCATACCCAAAATCGGACCGATTGCCATTGACGAAGTAAGTATATTAGAATAATCTATATAGTAACAAAATCTATTTATCTACAGTACAATACTGGAAGCAATAACTATCATTCTCCAAAGTCGATTAGTATGCAGAATTCAGCTCCTCTCTTCAAACTCATTTACTTAGAGTTGGAGCAGCACTACCGGCGAGAGAAACCCACCTCGAAGGCTCTAGGCGATCGAAATCTGCAACGGTAACTCAAGATACAGCTATCATCATCGATGTAATCCGCTAAAAACGAATAATCTATACAACTAATCTACCAAATAACAAGATATAATATAGGGTTAATTAGTATTTATTTTCTCCTTATTTGAAGAGTCCCTTAATTATACAGTTAGGATGAGGTCGGTAGTAAATCCATACATTGGGCCACTTCTCACTGGTTGGGAGACCTAGAAACTTAGGCTCCACTCCTGTTACTGCTTCACACACTCCTAAGTACTGGTTAACACATTTAGTCACGCATTCACACACCCTACCCACCTGAAAGAAGCTCTCGTTAAGGCTTCGAAAAACAGCACTGTAACAGCACTTAAGATAAGGGCGAAGACTCGGCAATCCCTTGGAACAAAGAAAAGGCCCCGCCACTCTACACCTACCTTACTCGTTACGAACAATCATACTACTAATCTTTGACCATAGCTACACTGTAACTATAAAAGTATACACAATAAACTTCACTATACTTTTACTATAGAAATCTACGACACTAATCTTCACTCTCCGTCAGAATTACGTTCAGTACGTCTCGCCTTTACTTCCGAACACCTCTTGCGCTATAATTATCGAGATTACTTCTCTGTTGTCAATGACTCTTCCGTTCACGACCTAACGTGTCAGCGTGGTATTTTCTTTTCCAAGTTGGCGATAACTCGAGACCTTACGAAATCTTATTGGTTATCCTTCCATCGACTCCTCGTAACGTAAGCAGGAAAAGGATGAAGTCGTAATGATTATCATAATCTTTGGGGCCTTCTTGGTCCAGCGGATCGAGCAACCCCCAAGGGTATGCGTATACGACGACGAATCATCTGTTGTCACCCTACAACCTACCCCAGTATACAACTCTGACTGGTCGACCTTTCTAAGTCCAGGTAGGCACAAATTACGAAATCACTATTTTGAGGGCGCTAATTGCTTTCTCGCGCCCTCCAACTATGGGTCGTGAGCACTCTAATTCAAATTTCGACGCTTATTAATAGTAGGCCGGCCGGACACGTCAGGAGCTAGAGCCGCCCCCTAGTTCGCAGGTATAACCGTGAGCAGGCTGGCCACGTGCACGGCTAGCTGTACCATTACATGCGACGTGTCTCTCTTCCTTTTACTCTCTCTCTCTCCCCTCTCTCGTCCTCTCTCTCTCTCTCTCTCTCTCTCTCTCTCTCTCTCTCTCTCTCTCTCTCTCTCGCGATACCATTTTATCGGGGTCCTCCAGTGCGCGCCTACCTCGGATCCCTCGCTCGTCTTTTCCTCGCGACTTTCGACCGCGCTCCCAAAAGCGCATCGCGGCTGCCGTGAACGATTGCGCATGTGAAAGTATGTGTGTGCGCTGGTGCACGGTGTGCAGCGGTACGCCAATGCCGCGATAACATGGCGGTATTTGTATCTGCACTGGTATATCATTTGTATCTGATAACATCTTCAACGTGATAGCAGTTACCAGGAGAGCGTCAGAGATCCGGATCACGGATCAAACTATATATTTTTGGATGTAGAAATATGAAGAACGCCGCAATATTAGGGAGAGAGGGAGTGAACGAGGAAGAGAGAGAGAGAGAGAGATCGGTGAGGAGGAAGGTGCGCAGAAGCGTGGCTTCCAGGTCTTTAATTTTTTTAATTTATTTGTATAATAATATTCAATGTCAAACTCTTATTAATGAGATGCGCGAAACAATCAATAAACCTTTAAATACAATGAAAAACCAGATGCATTGCACCCCTGCTTCGAACCTCCTCTTATCGGTCTTTTCCAATTTGTGTACTGCGCAATTTGATGCATTTTATCAGAATGTGTAGACTCTGATAAAATAAATCATTATCACAAAACAGTTTATAATTAAACTAAATAATTAAACTAAAACAATGTGAAACCGAATACAGTAACAGAGGTGCCAGATTGGAGCGCGTCCTTTGTCTTTCCTATAGTAATAGTTTTACATCGTCTATAATTGAATTTTGATGTAAGAAAATTAATTATTGGTAATAAAAATCAACACAAAGAATGAATACATTAGTTTGAGGAAGTCACGTGCCAATGATTTGGTAGTAGTTTGTTACATGATTCAGGAATATTAGATACGTGAAAATCTGATGTTCAAAAGCTTTCACTTTTACATAATATATAGGCTTTCTTTTTAAAAAAGCACAAGTACAATGATTATTGAAAATTGATCGAAATTGCGCGGTATTGAAAAAATCCTATACGGATAATATACGTCAGGGGTAATCTCATAATGGCAATAGCGGTTAGACTTTACGCGAGAGCCGAGACAAGAGCTTTCTCCTCGAAGCATGACAACGCCTATACCGGTTGCCGTCATCCCACCCGTCTCCCTCTGTGTGAGTTGCGGAACTGAACCTGGACAGCCGTTCTGCAAAGTCGTCAGGGATTTAAAAGGATCTCCCCTTGATCGATGAGGCTCTCCTATACGGGGCTGAAGGCAGAACCGTCGGCGTGTCGACATTTTATCGGCACGCATTGATGGGGCATATTTCATAAGGGTCGCATATGGATAAGCCCTCTGATAGGAACTGCCCTTTAAATTCACTCCATTGGATATGGATAGGCCGGAGGAAGTGAAACCAGATAAATGAACAGTATGGAATAAGTATTGTTAAGAAATCTCTATAATAACTAATATATTGAAACATGGGTCTACACGATACTTTTTGTAATATATTACATCAAAGTCAATAAGTTTTATGTTGGCTCCGATATTTTAAAAACTATTAATAGATGGCGAAATCTATCTCAAATCAGGTAGCCTGCGTATGCCTACTCTCTAAAGTTGAATTAGTGAAAATTGCTCCACCTATTGAATTAGTGGAAAAAACTATTAATTCCCTGGTGGAAATCCAAAATATTTCCTACCCAATAACTGGCTATTTATTTTAGAAACTGGCTATAAAATAGGAACTCCTCTTGCCTAGTTCTTAGCTCCCTGTAAAACGTTTTTTTCCACATTATTTGAACATTAAATACATTTAAAACCGCTGCTAACTGCTTTAGCAGAATGCTTTCTCAAAGAGAATTAATAAATTACATCAAATAATTTTTTTTAATGTATATACGTACAATTCTATGAAAATCTGTGATCAAACTGTAAATGTTATTTTCAAAATATTTTTTTTTAGCATACTTATGACATTTGGTTTTTCTAAGGAGTAATGTAAACTGGTTTTTGCCTGCGTATATTGATTATATATTTCTAAACTTTCTGTTATAGTTGAACTCTTCCTACTTTAACATCAAGTCTTTGAAACATCTTGAAACGAAATTTTGGAAGTTATGTTATGTTACGGCCAATCTATATTAAATGTGCAAATAATAGGAGAAAAAGCGTTTCACCGGGGCCTATTAACTAACCATTTCTCTTACACATTTACTGAGATTCTGTCCATTTCAAAATAGACAAATTTCCACCAGGGTTTATTAGTGAAATATTTACTATTTCACTAGTAGAATTATTCAGTAATATTGAATGTCGTATGTTGCCGATTCTATTGGAATAAAAGTATTTATGTTCTTCTTCAAAAATAATTTGACATGTATTTTTTTATTTTTTTGTTGCATCAAAATTGCATATGTCAGCGATGGCGAAATATTCCGAGAAAATTCTTAGAAAAAAATTGTTCAATGTCATTTTCGAATCGCTACTGTTTGACTTATTTAAGCACTTAAGTGCTTAAGTGCGTTCTACTCGTTATTTTGAAAAAAAAAAACTAAAAAACACACGAGTTATACACTTTTTACTGAAATATGTACTTTTTAGAAAAATGTGTTTTGCTCAAAAACATCATTTTTGTTTGTCATGATAGAGGATGTACCTATCTAGACGTATTTGTGAGATTCTCGACATTTGCGGTGGGATAGCGATCACTAATGAGATAACACACAAACAAAATTTTTACACTTAACGCTTACATATAGTGAATGATTCGACTACAATATATATGCTTATACATTTTTGTAACACACGCACGATTTTCGCCGTTTTTCGGCCTAAAAAGAAGGTCGTAACGGGACAAAAAAATTTATCTTTGTTCAGTGGGCGCGAATGTATCTTTTTTTGTAGATACTTTTGCGCCCGTTGCTCTAAAGCTCAATAAAATTTGTACATGCATATTTTTCATAGCTTTTTTTATTAGAAAATGAACATCTTCACATTTTTACAAATTTGTGGCAGATTTATGATTATTTTTAACAATTTTTATACACAGTTCACTGATTTTCGACATTATCTTCAATATCACTCATATTACTAGGCCTTTAATTGATGATTCTTAATATGAATATTATAAGTAAAGCACGTTTTCTATAAATGAATTATAAATTCAAAACAACAATTAGAAAAAACAAACAGTTCAAATTTCTATTCCTACAAGTATTTCGTTATCATAAAAAGCAAAGATCAATTTAGCCTTGCTTTTTAGGCTGTTACGAGTGAATACTCGCAAATAAATAAAGGGAGGACAACTCAATAAAAAAAACGGCATGGCGTGACTCGGCGGGGAATCGAACCCCGGACTTATCG
>JAPYZP010005211.1:0-10351 GCA_030522985.1 Torymus sinensis
TAGTGAATTTATTTTTTTAATTTTAATTTAATAAACAAGAAATCGATAAATTATTTTGAGGAAGCTAAGTGCCAATGAATTGGCAGCGGTTTTTAATCGAAAGAGAAACCGAAATTCATAAATCTTAGTAAAGTGAGGTATGCAATTTATTTAGTTTAATTCATTTTGAATAACGAGTAAAATACTGTGCGCACGTGAAAACCGATCAAGCGTTTCTTGTTCGCGGTAGTATGTGAATGGATCTTTGTTTGTGATTAAATGTCCGTATTTGGTCAGAAAATAGAACAAAAAAAACCATCGCTGGGTTGAAAGTTATTTTTAAAATTTATCTCGTTTTTACCAGCTGAGTTGATATTCTTTAGCAATTTTATCATATTCTCTACACCCCAAAGAAAAAAACCCACACTTCGTCGGGCTCCTAAAACCTTTTAACAGACTAATTTAATCCAAAATAAAATAATATTTGTTTCACTGTGTCTGTCACTCGAGTATTACTTAACAATTATGATATACATTAATATTAGTGCATAAGCATTTGTGCTAACTAAAATAACTATAATTTGTTATTCAATTTATATTGAATTGAGTAAAATAAATCCATATTTGATCGTAGTCATCATTCACAGTCAATTAATACAGAAAATAAAGTGATTTTATTAAATTTTAATTTCCCCTAAAAATAATATAAGAAATATTTTAACAGATTTTTTATTTTTAACTAATTATCTTAAAATTTTGATGTTTTACATATGATTAAAGTGTCCACTACTAAATAATTTGTTAATAATATAAATAATAAATTTTTTTATTATAATTTTAAAGGACTGATTTGGATATTTATATAAATATCCTTTCGAGAATCATTTTGGCTTTTCAAACGTAAATTTCGATACATTGCATAAAAAGTTATCAACAATAAAACTACGAAGATAGATAACAGGCGACGCTTTCCTATATTTTTCTCATACACAATGGACATCTTGAATTATCGTCATACCTTCTCGGCAAGCGCAATTTACATGTTTTCCTGCAGAGCAAAAGTGATCACATCCTCCATTATCCCTTGCACATGCAGTATTTTTCTCCTTGATCAATAAATTCAAATCGCACACTTGCGCACCAGATATTTTAAAATCAAAATTCCTCTTATAACTTGAAACTAGAGTCATCACATCAGAGCCAGTTTTCTTGTTAAAACGCCAAATATTCGAATCATCGTTCATATAGATCCATTCTTTGTACACGAAGAAAGTCCTCAAATTTTTTCTAGGTATATTAATAAAAAAGCAGTTTGAATCCACATTTTTTAAACGATAATTTTCAATTTCAGCAAAACAGATATGTTCTTGTCGATTCCAGTATAATACATTTTCAATATGATCAATAGCAAGTACGCTATTATACATGGAACTTCCCAATTCGCAATTGTATCGTCTAGTTATCAGGTCTTCAAAAATGACGTTTCGCTTATTTCCGTCATCTTTTACAACTACATAAAAAATAAACTCTTGGTAAAGTGCTAAAGAATGTCGAGCAATTTGGGTACCATCACGGTTTTGAATAGAAGAAAGGGTTTTTGCAGAAGCGCGTCCTTCTTTTATTGTCATAATTACTATCGCTTCATCACCAACGCTATTAGACTTCTTGCAAAAATAAAAATTATCTGAACGTCTCTCCACGAGTAAACCTTGAATGTGGTAATTTTTTATATCTGAGAGATGAAAGACTTTCATTTGTGTACCGTCTGTCAGATTCAATCTATGAATGCACGCATCATCGCTAAAGTACACCTCGTCGAAAGCCCAGCCTCTATCAAAATCAATAGTGTCCTTCTTCTGTAATGACAGAACGGAGAAACGTGTCGGCGAGAAGACGTCCATAAATGTTTGCCTTGAGCTGCCAAAGATTCGACCCCTAAAAAATGGACCCTGAGAGTATAACAGGAACTTGGTAATAGAATCACATGTCTTCATATTACGATTTAATTGGAAGCCAATTTTGCAGGCACAACTATGGCCGTTTGTATTCAGTAGGCACAATTGCTCGCAATCGCCGTTGTTTGTTGAGCAGGGATTTTTCCTGGCGGCATTCATTGATTCTGCTGCTGCCCTAATATTTTGGGTGGAAAAAGGTACACTAAGTTCCAGAAGATCTTCGCAGTGTATTCCATTGGTTAATTTACAGGAGTACACGATAGTTTTGTAGGATCTCGAGGTTGTCGACAGCCAGAATAGTTTATCATCGTGAAAGACAAGGCTGGTTATATTGCTAGTATGAGCTTGGTGGATGATTAAGTGATGAACACCATCATAGTTGGAGCTTTCGATAGTCTTAAGATTCGTTAACCAGTAGATTCTTCTCATCTTGCGATTTATAGTAATAGCGGTAATTATTTTGTTTTTAGCCATTTCTATAAGTGATGTTCCATCCATGTCACATCGAAGAATCTGCAAAGCAAAAATCTTGGCTTTGAATATATTATAACTCATTAAATATTACTTAATTTTTAATCTGTATCAACTAATATTACAAATATATTTTTAATATGCACACACAATAATGTTTATTAAATTTATTTATGAATTCCAAATGAATTGCAATGACAGTAAACAAAATCATCACATCTTTTTATGTAGAAAATTCGCGATCTACACCCCCGAGGGGCGCAAAATAAAAATTGTTTACAAAAAAAAGTTATTCTAGGACGATATCGGTATATGAAATGCTATATAATGAGCATGAGTAAACGAAAATTCCTCATTCTGTCTCTAACAAGGTATTGTTCACGAACGAGAATAGCGATACTACCTAGCATAACACATAACATAATACATATAATTAATTATAATATATCAGGAAACTAATACTTATAATTTCAAGTTTTCAATAATTTAGTTCGTTCAAGACAAAACAATTTCGCTCAACCAAAATGTACTTGTTTGATTTTGTGATTATTATTTTATATTTATTATAAAATAAATGCATTGTACTATTGTCAAATTCTCATAAAATATAAGAATTACTATTTTTCTATAATATACATTTTAAAGATTTACCAATTAATTTTTGATGCACCCCCGCGCCCCGTCTCCCACCCGCCACTAAACCAATTTCAGTTTCCTTAGCCACTCTTTGCTTTCATCACTTTTGTGTGTAATTTTATTCTAGTTGCGTGAATATTTTGGTACAGCATTTAACACCCACTGCATTAAAAAATATTATTTGCACCATTTACGCTAAAATTCTAGTACTGTTTCATCCCACAAATAATTTTTTTATGCTCATATGAATCTTATAATTTGCTTAACCAAATTTCGATCAAAATTAACTACCAGCAGCAGAAATTCGATTGAATCGTTTTTTTAATTAATCACAGTTTATTCATTAATTACCGAATCATGCAGCTGAACGATGAACATGAGATTGGCTACAGGATCCAAAACTATGTCATGCGGGTCCGTCAAATCCGATAGGACAATTCCCGTATAATTGTGCTGCAAATCGATAACGTTTAGCGTTCCGGCCAGTTTGTCAATGGCGTAAAGTTTATTGGTGAAGTAGTCCACAGCGATGGCTTGAGGTTCCCACTTTTCAGAGAATGGCATGCCAAAACTATTCTTTAAATAACAAACCACAGAGGAATTTCGCTCGATCCACAATATCGATTCGTTTACATTTACATCGAGAGCAACTATGTTGCGTTTTGTCTGTCGTAAAACTTGATGCCTCAGGCTGTTGGAATCTACGGCCAATAGATTGCGACCACTTGCTATCAGAAGAGCGTGAGACAGGTTAATGGGTGGTTCTGTATCTGAAAATGTGAGTGGTTGGGAATCGTCTTCTAAAGTATTGATGAAAGCAGAGAAATTTAACTATATATTCATAGAAGGGACAAACTTACTGGATAATTTAATCCAAGTGACTATGAGAATGATGATTAACAAAACAAATAATGTTGATACTGCAGAAATATACAAAACGTTCTTATTTTTCTTTATAAATCGACTTTTTGGTACATTTGCCGAGAACTTATAATCATTTCCGCAGTTTTCTAATACATCTAGATCTTCACCTGCGTGATAATATTGAAATATAGATTGATTTAATTAGTGTAGGAAGGTTTATGGTTATCGGAGTATATTTTAAAGAGATTGTAAATTTTAGAATTACGAACCGACACTTTGTTCCAATTCTTTCATGCTCTTGGAATCCATATCTTTATCCATCGCTGTAATAAAAACTATCAATACTAAATATTTTGATGGAAATTAATATAGTAATTGATACTGAGTACTGTCACGATTGCAGACTACGGTCACAATGATCGTAGAGGCGAACGAGGATGTAGCGCAAGTATTATCTTTGCATGAAATATTCTACAGCTATAACTATCAAAATACTTTGCTTATGCATCACGGATATCCGCTTGAAACGATAATAAGTTTACATGATGCAAGTTTAATTATAAATTATTACTCAGTTTCACATTTTGATTTTTCATTTAATATTGCTGTTTAGATGTTTTTCAACAATTTATTTAGGATAACTAAAAATACGATATAAGCTGTTGTAAATGGACTTTGTTTTGACAGTTCTTCCATTGGTGTATACCCGGCAAAATTTTTTTGTAACTGTATGTCACCGTGGAAGTTCCAAACTTTGTAAAAAGGCGTATATCATTGTTTTATTATGTGGAAACATGCAGAAATGAGAATTAATAAACATTATTTGGAAAGTTATACAGCAACCTCTAAAGAGAGATTATTTTGGACAGTTTTAGCAGCCAGTATCAACGAGTCTTACTTTCATTCTCTTTTGTAATATGCACTTTTTTAGAATTAAATCATGGCAAGATTTATGAAGCCTATGTTTGTCATAGCCCTAGTCGAAAAAATGTTTGTGCCATATATAGTGCTTAAGTGTATAGAACTGTGCAAAACCTATGAACACTTCCGTAAGAAAAAGAACAAATATAAAGAACAACAATTACATGGATTGGTATATACTTTACCTTAGGTGGAATATAAAAATAGAATTCTTGTCACATTCTCTAGGTTAGGTAAAAATGTAATTATATAAATAACTCTAGAAGTTTTACTATTGAAAACAATGTATTTCTTATAAAAACTAAGATAATATCAATCTGTATACAAAACTATAATTTCATTGTTTTTATGTAATTTCTAATTAATTTCAATAATTAATTTCCATTAATAATGAAAGTCTTAAATACTTCGAAAGAGAATTCATGATTTTACTGTTCAAAGTATAGATATTAGTTTCTCTATCTTCTATCTATTTACAATAGATATCTTCAAAATCTGTCATACCGTCACGACAAGAACAACTTACCGTTTTTCCAGCAAAGCAAAATTCTTCGCAACCTCCATTATCAGTTGCACATGCACTGTTCGTATCGTCTATCTGCATGTTCAAATCTGAAACTTGCGCACCATATATTTCAAGATCAGAGTTTCGTTTATGATTTGAAATGATCAGTGTTTTATTTCGACCAGTTTTCTTGTCAAAGCGCCAAATATTCGTGTTATTGCCAATATATAACCATTTGTTATATACATAGAAAGTTGTTACATTGTTTGGTAATTCAATATTAAATTGTTGAAAACGACGATAATTTACCATTTCATTATAATCGATTGTTACATAATAGATTCTCTTTTCTACAATCCAGTACAAAAGGTTTTCATCATGATCTATGGAAAGTACTTTATCCAGGCCATATGAGAATTCTAAAGATTTCCAGGTTTTCCCGTTTCCAAAAGAAATTCTATCATTTTCGCCAGAGATTATATATAAAATGAATAAGTACTCAGAGTGAAGTAGCATAGAAAAAAAGGGCCCATTGTATCGTATAGAAGTAAAAGTTTTCTCTAAAACTCGACCTTCTTTTATTGTTATAATTACTACTGATCTATCTCCACCATGATTGGAGATCTTACCGAAATAAAAATTATTTGAT
The DNA here is from genome assembly GCA_030522985.1 of Torymus sinensis. NCBI lineage: Eukaryota > Metazoa > Arthropoda > Insecta > Hymenoptera > Torymidae > Torymus > Torymus sinensis. Next base: position 5,981 of record JAPYZP010005211.1, read on the forward strand.
CGTCGATCAACAAGTAAACTCTTAATATGATAATTTTTAAAATCGGAGATGTGATAGATTTTTGTCTGACTGCCGTCAGACAAATTGAATCTGTAGATACACAGGTCGTCTGAAAAGTACACCTCATAAAAGTTCCAGCCTCTATCGAAGTCAATGGTATCCTTTTTATCCAGTGACAATGTAAAGAAACGTGTCGGTGAGAAGGCATCAGTAAATGATTGCCAAAAACTACCGAGGATTCGTCCTCTGAAGTATCGACCATCAGCATATAAGAGAAACTTAGTAATAGAATCACATGTCTTCATATTCCGATTTAACTGGAAGCCAATTTTGCAAGCACAGATATATCCGTTTGTATTCAGTAGGCACAATTGCTCGCAATCGCTACTGTTTGTTGCGCAGGGATTTTTCCTGGTGGCATTCGTTGGTTCTGGTGCTGCTCTGATATTTTGGGTGGAAAAAGGTACACTACGTTCCAGAAGTTCTTCGCAGTGTATTCCATTGGTTTTACAGGAGTACAGGATAGTTTTGTCGGATCTCGAGGTTGTCGACAGCCAGAACAGTTGGTTATCATGAAAGACAAGACTTGTTATATTGCCTGTATTTGCTTGGTGGATGATTAAGTGTTGGACACCATCATAATTAGACGTTTCGATTGTTTTAAAATTCGTGACCCAGTAGATTTTTTTCACCTTGCGATTTATGGCAATAGCAGATATTAGCTTGTTTTTTGCGATTTGAATTAATGAAGTTCCATCCATTTCACATCGAAGGATCTAGAAAACAATAACTTTCTTATTAAAAATATCTGAACCGAGAAACATTTTTTCTTAATTCAATAAAATATTTAATTATAAATATCATAATAAAATTTTTTGTGAAACCAATTAAATTTTTGTTAAATAAATAAAATTCTTACATAAATGAAATATTTAGAAATTAATTCAATATATTTTTTTTTAAAACACGTAATTTTCCATTAAATTATTTTAAGTGGATTTTATAATATTTAAATACGATCAATTAAACGAAATAACTATATTAGGCGAACTGTGGTAGCTATTTCTGATATTTTCAAAGTTTATTCAATAAAAAAAAATGAATATTTTTAGAATTTTACTGGTAATAAAAGCACAACTAGTAATCTAAAAAATTATTGCAAAAATTGGGAAATAATATATTACGCACCAAGGGCGCAAAGTGGGTGATTCACGCTCGAGTCGAGTTTGTAGAGACGAGGGCGTGAATCACCTTGCGCCCGTGGTGCGTATACTATTTTTTTAACGAGAGGGTGCCAAAATTCCACTTTTTTTATGCCTGTGGCGGGCGCAGAGTGACTGATTCTCGCCATAGGGCGCAAAATTATATACAAAAATAGACAAATTTTGCGCCCTAGGGTGCAAAGTAAACTCGTTGCGCCCGCTAACCAGGCATGGAAAGTTGAATTTTGCGTCCCGAGGTTCAAAAAACTGTTTTTTCGATTTCAAAATAATTAAATCATTATTACCGAATAATCCAGTTCAACGATGAACATGAGACCTACTAAAGGATCCAGAACAATATCATGCGGATCTTCCAAATCCGATAAAATAATTCCAGTATGATTGTGCTGCAAATCAATAACATTCAGCGTTCCTGCTTGTTTATCAATTACATATAATTTGTCAGTGATATAGTCTACAGCGACCGCTTGAGGTTCCCAGTTTCCAGAATATGGTATGCTAAAACTATCTTTCAAACGAGACACCATAGAGGAGTTTTGTTCAATCCACAATATTGATTCGTTCACATTTACATCGTAAGCAACAACGTTCCGTTTCATCTGTCGCAATAATTGGTGTCCCAGGTTACTGGAGTCCACAGCCCAGAGATTGCGTCCACTTGTCATAATAAGGGCGCGCGATAGGCGAATAGGTTGTTCGGCACCTAAATTTTTAATTGGTTATATTCACCTTATAATGAAATGTCGATGGAAACTGAGAAATTTGGTAACTTAATTTGGATCTTACGTGACGTCGATTTGGTATATGTAAAAGGTTGTGGAGTCGTATTAATTCTAGTAATAGCTAAAAGATTTGTAAAAACTTGTACTGACAAAATTCTCGAATAATAATATCAATTAATGTTGAAACTTACGTGATAATGTTTCGTTATTCGAAGATTGACTTGACTGTAGAGTTTTATGTCCTATAATACTGATGTAAGCTAGAAAAATTGATACAAAATTTTTAAACCAAATGCCGAAGTAATAAGGTTAGTTAAGCTCTAAACTCACTTGGCGATTTTTTTAAAGTTATTACTAGAAGAATTGCAACTAGTAAAATTATTATCAACGATCCACCAGCAATGTATAAAACATTTTTGTGTCTCCTCAGAAATCGTCTTTGTGGTATGTATACAGACGATCTAGTATCATTTCCACAATCATCTAATGCGACTATGTCTGTATCTAAAGCAAAATATTTGAATATAAATTAGAACCTCTATAAATAGCCTAAAAGTTATTAACTCTTAAAAGTTATTACTTTTTAATATTCTAACATAAACATCAAATTTTATAAATACGAACCATCATTCATTTCCAGAGTTTTCATATTCTTGCAATGAATATCCTCAGTCATGGTTGTGAGTATGTGTAATCAGCTTATGATATTCAATATTTCCAATAATATAAAAATTTATAAAAGACCTGATGCTGCGTACTGCTACAGTTGTATGCAGCAATTGCACTGATCGTAGAGGAGAAGGAGGATGCAGCGCAAGTATTATCTTTGCTTGAAATGATTTCTATAGCTATATCTATCAAAATACTTAGTTTGCACGCATCACGGATATCCGCTTCAAATGATAATAAGTTTTTGTAATGCAAGTGTTATCGTATTATTTTAGTTAATTTAGAATTCTTATGGTTATCCGTCATTCTTTAATTTTCATAATCTTTTTGGATATCTATTATTTAAGTCAGATATACAAAGAAAACTGCTGCCAATAGCTTTAGCAGAATATTTTTTCAAAGAACTTTTTAATCTAATTCATCCTATATTATCATTAAAAACGAAACCTTTTATTACTTTCTTTCTTCATAAATAGTACCTACATTGTACAATAAGAGGAAAAAGCAAGCTATTTCTAGCGAGGATGAGGTGTTTGCACGTGTCGGAAATTTTTTCATAATTTTGTTTCTTTTATTAACCGACTTACTACTATCCGATCGGGTCGAAAAAAATGTTGATAGATAGGAAATTTCTAAACCTTTCAGAAAATCAACCTACTTCTGACAGATATCCAATAAAAGCGACGATAAAAATTATTTTCTATTTTTTCATATATTTCTTTATTGTTTTTCTTAACAACTTGGTATTATCCGATAACTTATAAAATTGAACTTCATATATCTGCGAAAGATTAGCTCGATATCTCTTGCCAGTTTCGAGCTATGGTGCTGACTTTATTATATATACACACACACACACACACACACACACACACACACACACACACACACACACACACACACACACACACACACACACACACACACACACACACAACACGCACACGCACACGCACACGCACACGCACACGCACACACACACACACACAGTCGCTCATTTCACTAGATACTTTTGTAACGGTTTTTGAGATGAGTTTATCTTGAGATTATTTTCTATCCAAAATTGATGTCACCTTCTTTTCTTATCGCTTATTTAAGTAATGTAATGGACCTACGCACGTACATGTTTTTAATAAAAAAGTTTTCTGAACGGTGAATATGAAAAATTACTTAATTTTAACCATTAGCTGTAACTTTATAGACTCAAGCGGCTACTGAGCACCAAGATCTCAAAACCTCAAAGACTCCAGTAAAATAAACAAATTTATTACGAAATTTTCTTAAGTATATAAGTAAAACGAAATCCTTCCATATTAAATCATAATCGAAATACAGACAAAATATTTTTTAATGTAATAGGTATTGAAGCAGTATATTATAAGCAGTTAGATTATAAAAATATTGCCAAATGGTTCATTTATTATGTAAACAACTTAAATAAGCGTAAATATTGACATTCATATAAAGCTAAATTCCAATGATTATAACTATTGTAACTCTATGTACAACTGACAACAGTGAATAATTATTAATTATAAATACGCACAACAATATACTATAATGTAAAAAATATAACCACATGAATCTATTAAACGCATGAAAAAATATATCATATACAATAAACATCTTGAACAATCCGCATACCATCGCGACAACCGCAACTCACTGTTTTTCTGTGAAAACAGAACTGTTCACAGCCTCCATTATCGGTAGCACATGCACTCTTTCTTTCGTCGTATAATAAGTTTAAATCGAAC
>JAPYZP010005213.1:0-10074 GCA_030522985.1 Torymus sinensis
TGCCGCGTTGCGCGCGCTTCTCAGGATATTTGCTAATGGTAACTATTTCGAGAATCTTGCAATCTCACGACGGCGAACGCTATACACTAACACTCCTCCTCCTCCTCCAACCTGCTGGCCCTTTATCTATCTCGCGCCATCTGCGTTATTTCCCTCCTCCTTTTTTCCCCCGGCGATATCTCTCGCGGCTTTTCACACCTTCGCTGCAGCAGCGCTTAGGCATTTTATAAGTAGTGGGAAAGAGCCGTGTTTCTTTCTTCCTCCTTTTTTTTACGCTCACTTTTCTACGAAATATCAGGTAGGCTGCATTTTTCCGTTTTCAGCGCGCGATATGATCGGAAAAAGAGGGAGAGAGAGTGTGTGTATATATACAAGAACGCGCGCGCGTGGCGATGCACTTTAACAAACCGCATATCCCCGGCTAAATTGACACTCAAGGCTGCGCACCGCGCGCATTGGATAAAAGTCAGTGCACTCTCGTGTGATATATGTCGTGGCGAGAAAAAATCTACACTATACGTACATACAGTATATTGAGAAGCTCTTTTATTATACCTACGCGATATAAATATGCGCGGAAAAATGCGGCAAGTGTATATATAAGTGCCCTAGCTCGATCGCGTTTCGCATCCATCAGAGCGGACGTCAGCCGATTGCGATCGGCGCTCGCATTGTCATTATAATGCGCGTGCGCGCGCATATAGCCCCCACGGGCGAAAATGACAAGTAAGCGCTCTCGATACATCCTCTGTGCATGTGCTCCGCGCTTTGTCTCCCCGCGCTCGAGATTAGCCGGACCGAGCCGATAAAGGAAGACGTCACGTAGGACTCGGCCGCGTTTTCCCATTCACTTTTAATCTCTCTCTCTCTCTGCTGCACAGCGGCGGCCCACCTACCGGAAGACCATCTGCCGCGAGTGGATACGCTTCAGCCGATCCGTGACTCCCTTTCTTGCGGCTGCTCTGGCTCGTCATTCGCGCTTCTTCTGCAAGTCTCCTTCTCTCTCTCTCTCTCTCGTCCTCTGCTTCTCTCCGCGCCGCCGCCGAGTCGTTGTCTTCCTCGGCGTTCTTTTCTTATCTGGCCCAGTCGCCGGGCCGACTTTTTTTCCGGCCCGTTTTTGTCGCGTCATTCCCCCCAGCCGGCGCGGTTAAGGGATGACTTTTGCGGCCTTCGCGATGATGCACTGGGAAAATTTGCCGCTTGTGCAGTTCGCACCGGATCGCCGCGCGCGCATCATCCAGTTGTGTGGATATATATATATATAGGTACGCGCGCGGGGAGGAAGCGTGTGCCGAACGTCCATAGGCGTGATTCCTTCCCGCGCTTTTTTTCCCCGCTTCTTTCAAGTGCAAGCGATGCGCGAATAATAGAGATACAAAGTCGCGCTTCCGTTGGCGAACGTATCTCAATCATCGGGGGGAGACGGTTTTCTTTTTCTATCAAATACACTTGCTATTTTCCATTGGTTTTCGAATTTTTTTGTTCTAATCGTTCGTGTTGTTTGCTAATGTTGTTTGGATTATGCGATGATGAATATTAATGTTTCAACTAATCATTGTACTGTATGGGTCACAATTTCTGTGAGAGATTATTACAACCTTATTCTTAATATAAAAACAAATAATATTATGAGATTAATCGACCATCGCGGATGAAAATCTAACAGTGCTTCAATTTCGAGATGTTATCGAAGTAGTTTTCTTTATTATTTTTTAGGAAATTCGGTGTCTGGCTTGACAACCCCTTTATCTACTACCTTCATTTCGGAAATGTTTTTATTTCTCCGCATTTGAAGAAAAATTCGTGTCGTGTTCAAATATGCATAAATGCATTAACGTCGATAAGTAAAATGAGCAATGGCTGCTGCGTGCGCAGAGGAGGGCCGCGTGTATCTCCCTCGCTCTCGGTGCTACGGGCCGGCCGCCGCCGTGGATGGATGCCCGGAGTCGCTTTTGCCGAGACACCTCGGCAATCACGCGGCAAGAAATCGTTTATTTGCCGAATGACAGTACGCTTATTCACGTTTATACGGCGGTGGCGGCGGCGTTTGCCATTTTTAAATAGCTCGGCCACATTAAAGAAAATCACGGTAGGCGATCAGTGCTCGGTCATGACGCGAGGGAATTCGCATTTTTTTCGCGCTCGCGCGCACTGGAATACCTGCGGCCCCGCGCGACCGATTCTTATATACACACGGAAGGGGGGGAGGAGCTATTGGCTTCGGCGCCATATTTTCGTCGATTGATTTAATAATCCAAGCCCTGGTTAATAACACTATTAACCTTGTAAATAGTAATTACCGCGTTACACGTTACCGGAGCGAGCTTTTGCCCTCTATCTGCGAGTACTCCGTGTAGGTACATAATATATGTGAAGTGGTGATCGAGTTTCCTCTTTTTTTACTTTTTTTCTGCTTAATTCTTGCTCAAGGCGACCCGTATCACAATTTAAAAGCTTTCATTTTGAAGCTTATTCATGACACAATTAGCATGTCTATATCGAACGAGCGGTAAAACAAGTCAGCAATCAGCTGAGACGCGTGCGTGCGCGTCAAAACAGTTATTAAAATTTAAATATCAATCAGAGACTCGCGGGCGACCCTTGCAGCGGATCATAAACACAAGGCGCCTCAATCTCCGTAACGGATGATTCCGCCTAATTGCGGAGGCAAAACAGCGGGGAATGACTCGGAAAAATGCGCGTGTGTGTGTATAATGTACGTTTAAAAAAATGTTACTAGGACGCATGCTCGCGGGGAGGGGGATTCTGTAACGGGAAACAATGACAAGTCGCGCGCTATGGGAAAGCAAGGTGTGTCAACGTCGTCGTTACCGGTCGATTTGTGCCTTGCGCTCTCGCAAATTGCCACCAGCTGGCCCCGCTCCCTGTGCCATCTCCGCTGGATCATGTAATGACGACGCGAGGTGTTGGGTGCCGTTGTCTGTGCCCGCGTAGCATACTATCTATTCAGCTAGACCCCCTTCCTTCAGCCTTTCAATTGTTGGCTTCTTCTTCGTCTTCTTACTTCGCCGTTGCTGCGAAACTATATGGCTTTTCAAGCGTAACACTTTGCCAAAGGTTTGTCCCTTGGTTTTACTTTTTCTTTTTCAATATTTTTATCAATAAACTGTGCCAAAAGTAATTTAGATTTATTTTGCTCTTTGCTATTTTAAAATACTATCACAAGCTAAAATGTGTTTTGCATGTAAATTTTAATGTTATTCTAAAATTTCTAAGGGAGAGAGTGGAATGTGAACCTCTTTGTTAAACGTGTTTTCGGGAGACGCACAAAACCTTTATCAATTGCAGTAATAAATCAATTTGCAAGTTTTTAAATTTATGATTATACTATACTGCCAATAAATAACATTAGCTCGCACTTGGATACCTTTACAAAATTGATTTATCCCGCGCGGGGATTATGAGACGCTCATTAATCTTTCTAAGTTCTGCGCGAAACCTCCCGGGCATGACGAAAGCGCTATTATTAGCTGTCAAAAGCCGAAGCGTGTCTCATTTCCAAGTGTCGCGCCGTTTTCTCACACTCTCCCACACTCTCTCGGCTCGTCTTCGCCGTCCGTACGGAGTATCCGATGTACCCGATGCTCTCGCTGTATATATACAAGTACAAACACGCTGTGAGAAACACGAGCGAGCGAGCGAGGGAATTTCGAAATCCGCCGCCGTCCTCCCCGTAATCATGTCGTTTGATTCTCGGTAATAGATTTCGTGCCCCGATCCCGGCAGTAGCGTATAGCTGGATGCGGACGAACCTTTGCGCTCTTTCAGAACGAAATCGATTGTGCGCGCCGCTGTGTTGCAACGCTGCGCAGTGATAAACTTTTGAATTTACATCGAATTGGCCCGGTTGTCGCGCGTATAATGACAAAACTCTCCTTTTCTTAATGCAACGAAATTATAGGAGCGCGCTCGGTAATTGCCTTTTACTCTTGCGCCATATAGTTGCAGAAGTCTTTTTCAACGATGGAAGAAATTTCGAAGGCTGTTAGTTAACGCGCGGTTTATTTTTAGTGCGTAAGTACGCGCGTATTGAGGCAACCATAACTATAAATCCGATTTTGATGGAAAAATAAAAGTGGAAATCGTAATTGGAGTGTGTGTATTTATTAGATCTCATAATCCGAGAAACGAATGACTTTTGCCCGAACTAGAAATTATTAACATTCCGCGTACGGCAGAACTGGTTAGAAAAGTATGACGTTTAAGTTTTCAAGTTTTTTTTTTTCAAAGAACATATTTATCACAAGAAATCAAGTTAAATTGATAAATAAATTTGAATTTAATTTAAGTGTAAAAGGTATCGGAACGTTGCTCTTCCTTCATCGTGTTTATTAATAAAATATACGGTATGGGATGATGATAATTTTCAGAGTACTTGTTTATTACTGGGTTGAAGAAATTTTAAATGGTTTTATATTTATCGCTGATAATCTCGTAAAATATGTAACAAATATATCTAAAACTGTTATTTCTAATTTATTTTTTGGACGTAATGCTTATAACGCCATTATTTATAAAAACTTAATTACACTTATCATAATAAACACTCGCTACTTGTTATATAGTAAATTCATAGTTTTGAAAAATGTATGCATTGATTGCATAATGATATAATAAACTCCTGCACAAAAAAACCTCTATGCATTAAAACCTTGAAAATGTAAAACGAGCTGAAATTTTTCGCCATCGATAAACCAACACCCACTTGATAAACAAACCCCGCTGTTGGGAGGAAAAGACGCCGGCCTCCCGGGCGCGCAAACAGCGCAAACGCGAAAATGAAGCGTGTCAGGCGCATCACAGCCGCGCTCTTGCCATAACTCAGGCGGACAAACAGCGCTCCGCTCAATAAAACGGTCCTACATTCGATAAAGCGGCTGGGGCTGCAGGGCAATGCCTGCCTGCGCCTCCTCCTTCTGCTTATCGCGCGAGGAATTCAAGAGAGTGCCATTACAGATTACGAGGCGCGCCGCTCGCTCGGCTGCGTGCGGGGGAACAATGGGCACTAAGATCGCACCTTCGGCCCCGCGGTTCTCTCCCTCTCTATATAAAACGCGCACGCGCGCGCGCTTGATGCCCCAGTTGCGCGCTCTTTTATGCATGTATGTATGCATGCATGTAAGCGCGATTACGCGGAACTCGACGCTCGACGCTGTACACGTGTGTGTGTGTGTGTATGTGGGGATAGCAGCAGACGCGCTGGCGAGGGCCCCGAGGGCTGCGAGTGCTTTTAAAAAGGCTTAACTAGCTGCTTATGCTTTCCTGAACGCCCGGCACACGAGGCTCTCGATATACGCCACGGGGGGAGGGACCGTTGCTCTCCTGGAAATGTATTCGACGGCTATTGATTTTTCGCTTTTTTTTGTGTCGAAAGCTTTTTTTTCTATGAATATACCTAGAGATTGTTTTTAAATCGTGGAACGGGAAAAATGTACGAATGACAAATAGGCCTTGACGATACGATCGTGCATAGAAGGAAAGCTCGAGGGGCACAGTTTGCCTGACCTTTGAAAGAAAGCTACAAGACCAATGCCATTGTCCAGTATGTGTAAGAGGTAAAACTTTGGCAAGCTGTGTTTGTCCTATATTTACGGCTCGTGAAAGTAGAGAAAAGTGCACATTTGGAATTGATTTCTATTTGCTAGAAAAGATAGTTAAAAGGACAATTTATAGGTAGTTTAATTTTTCTTTTTAAATATTTTACTACTTATAATGAATAATGGATTAACGAAAATTAAATGAAAATGTTTCTCAAGACGGTCGGTACATAACTCTGGCATATCCAAGATAGGATTCTCGCTTGGAATAATACTTGGGCAATAATTTCGTCGTTTAAGCTGGCATCGATCAGTCAGAGTTAGGGGGAGAGAAAGAGAGAGAGAGAGAGAGAAGTGGAAGGAATAAAAAGCAGCGAAGGAGTGAAATAAAGAGCGCGAACAAAAGACAAAAAGACATAAAGAATTGAAAGAGAGAGATTTAACGGCGTTCCAGTGCATGGCTTTCTAGTCGCTCGCCTCCTCACTCTCTCTCTATATATATAAATACTAACGCGAATGTGCGCGAACTGCCGTTCGGCGGTCTCGGTGTGTATACATATATAGGCTCTTAAGGAGGACGCTACTTTACGGCGTTTTATGCATTATTATCGTTCGGAGGGTGCCCCGAGAGGTAGCGCGAGCGCGCGAAGAAAAGAGGCAGGAGAGTGCCGTTGGCTTTTTATTGAGCGAATACGGTATTTCGTACTTTTTCCGGCCGAGGGAGAGAGGCCCGCGATTCAATGGGGACGCAAGAGGCATGCGAGCGAGTTGCTGCACTACTGCTCTCGAGAGCCCCATGCGTGCGTGCACTCCGCGCGCTCTCGGATAGATAGGTGATGGCATTAAGCGAGATATATGTATAGGAGGGCCCGGAAAAATGCCCCTCTCTCTCTCTTAATTAAGCGTGCGCCGCGTCGAATGGCTTTTTACGAGAGGACGAGCTTCGATTAGCGATAGCGCGCCGAGGTTTACGGAGCGTTCGACGAGTTGCTGCATGGCGAAATGCAAATTGAAGAATATATAACTATATATACGCAACGCGAACGCGCGTTTGAGTAATGTATATTCATTGTGCCTGAGAATTATTAATTAAAATTCAAATGTCGTTATGTCTTTTTATTTTTTATTGTTATTTTTTAAAATCCTAGATACGATGATCACACTCGTAATATAGTAAAAGGTTTAAATAAAAATGTTTTCGATATAATTTTCGCAAGCTTACTCAAGCTGGTTAGTTTCTTAAAATAAATCAACGCGCAATAAATGAAGGAAAATAAAAATGTAAACGTTCGAAAGACAAACAGCATTTCCCCGACCTTCGCAAGTTTCATACAATGTATTTTCTGTGTTGATAGGTAATATAAGGAATTACAGGGAACGCAAGCACGTCCATATTACACGTCCCCTCTATACAACGCTATCAAGCGGCGAGGAAAAACGACGAGAGACACGACGTCGAAAGCCACGCGGTCTCCGTCTCTTTCTCTTTCTCTCTCTCTCTCTCCCTTTCTCTCGCCGACAAGCGACTTCATCGAAGCTGCAAAAGCGCATTAACTGGATTCCTGGCTCGCGTGTGCGCATCGTCTCTCTCTTACTCTCCACCCCATTATAGCCGCGCGGCACGGTAGTAGAGTGCGACCCTGAAAACGAAGAATGCGCGTACGACGGGCATTTCCCCCTCCCTCCGCCCCGCGAGCGGACATGCGTGGCAATCTCATAAAGCTGGAATCGCCGCGAAAAAGAGCTGCTTATAGAGTCGGCTTACGGTGATTCGTCCGCTCTTGATTCTCCCTCTAGAGAGAAAGAGGGATAGAGAGAGAAAGAGAGAGAGAGAGACCCAGAAACCTACTCTATACCCTCTCGCGATGCTCTCGTTTACGGGCTCGCGGGAATCGGCGAAATTGCAGAGTGCGCCGGCGAAGGGCGTAACTACTAGTCCTCCTCCTCCTCCTCCCGGCTAATGGCTTCTCTCCTGTCTTTTTTTCCGTGCAATCTCCCTCCCCATACCGATCTTTCTCTTTCTCTCTTCTCCTCCGTATATGTCATTTTCTACGCTCTCGTCTCTTTTTCGCGCTCTTGCATCGCCGAATTATAGCCCTATGCGCGAGAGAGAGCACGCGTAATCGCGGCCGTTACGCGGTACAGTTAGCGGGGAGCACACACGTGCATCTTATAAGCGTAGCGCATCCACTGCCAGGGTTGTATATGTATATGCCCGCGAGTAGATTGGGGCTACTTGGCGAAATTGTTTTTCGCATCGATGCTGCAGCAGCAGCGGCAGCAACACGCCCGAGGGCTGACTCGTAATTCCATAGGCAGTGCGCGCGCGCTAACATTCGCCGCCGCGCTGATTGTCGCTCGTCGATCGGCCGTGAGCGCGCGCGTTTGTGAGAATTTTAGCGGCTTTTTGATTTCAGGCATTTCAATGGGAGAGAGAGAGAGAATGCGTTCCTGGAAATCGAGTGCGTGATGCCTAAGTAGCATCGACGCCAATCGGATGCTTTAACGAGGACTGTAGCCTGTTTTGCCAATACTGTGATTTCAGGATCAATAAAGATCCCCTCATTGCAGTATATATAAGGATATCGTTACCGAACCTTTCTTTGACCATCAAGATTTTCAATCGCGAACTTTATCGGCGTTTGAACGAATTTCTATAAAAATATTGTGAAAACTTTTTAATTCAACAATTTACAGTGGCCGTGTTACATTCAAAGATCTATAGCTATATGAGAAAGGAGTCGGGAGAAGCAGGCAGAAATTAGCAAAGGATAAAGTAAAAATCGTCGATAGAAATGGAGGAAGCTTAAAATCGGCAATCCCGGCGCACAATGCGCGTCTGCCTCTTTCTCATTGAGCCGCTGCTGCGCTGCAGGAGAATCGCGCAGCATCAGAGTAGCCTTCGCGCGGCAATCTCGGTGTATAAGCGCGCGAGGGGGCAAAAGGGAGGAGGCAAAAAAGGGGGAAGAAGCGCTCGCTCGCTCGCTCGCTCCTGAGAAAAGAATTTTCCCGTGAAGTCCCGGGAGCTCGCCTCGAAATAAGCGCGGAGAGAGGATTCTTTGTCGGTGCGCCTGTCACTTCCTCGGCTAATTATAAGCCGAACAAAACCTCCGCATTAGCGATAATTGCCTTCTATAGGGTAGAGCGCTGCTCTCGCGAGAGCGAAGGGCGTGGAGGAGGAGGCGGAAAAAAAACGCTCGATACCCGAGCACTGCGGTCGCGCGGCCAGATCTCTCACCTCCCCACTGCGCGAGGATCAGTCCCTTTCTACGGCTCGCGCGCATTTGCCTTCGCCCGCTGCCAGACACACCACCACCCGCGACAATATTCTCTCGCTCTCTCGCTTCAGCTCCCTCTCACTCTCCTTCAACACGCGGCCATCACGCTTCTTTGAAATTCGTTTCGATTTTCTCCCGTCAAGGCTGAACTGCTGCCGACTATTAGTCACCTGCTACAATGCAAGATGCGTGTGTTGGCTTGTAATGCCGCACTTGTAATTTCCGACGAATTATGTGGGAAAAAGCCGTGTGGAGCTCGCGCTTTTGTGTGATGCCTACGTGCCGACGATTGTCTCAATTTTTATCATTATATATGAAGTGTAATAATGTATCGTTTCTGATATTTGGATTAGGATAAAAAAAGCTCTTCGAGCCTTTATTAGCCTGTAATAAAGGTTACGCGAGAATTGCGGAACTTTAAATTACAGTCCGCCGGTCGATATAAATCTTATCAAGAGAAATTCATGGAAAGATAATTTTAAATCGTATTATATTACAGCGTTACTGAAACATTTTTCCAACGAAGGCATTGAAAAATCGTTAAAACACATGTAGGAAAGTTAAAGGACCTACAAAAGAGTGCAGGCAGAACATACACACAGGTTCACCTCTGGCTAGACTATAGAAAAAGCGAGAAGCCGCCCCCACGCGCTTGCAGAGAGTCGATCGGAGAGAGAGAGAGAGAGAGAGTTTTTCCGCCACACACACCCGGCCGCTAATAATAAAGGGCGGCACGAGGCCTATAGGGCGGTCTCTCTCTCTCTCGCGATCGAAGGCGCGCGCAATGGCGCAGAACCGCGGCGCTCTCCGCGGGCATTATCAATCACGCGCTTAATGGTAGCCTCGCTGCGCGCGCGCGCGCAACACACCCCGCAGCGCCGGCCCCGTTTATCAGGCCGGGGCCCCCGCGAAATTCAACAATCGACGTTTATTAAGGCGCAAGAGAGAGAGAGAGAGCCGAACGGTAGAGAGATCATCTGCGCCCAAGCGTATGAGAGGGAGAGAGAGAGAGAGAGCAGAGCAGAGCTAGGCCGGAAAAATCTGGGGGAAGGCCGAGTGAGCTGTGTGGTCTCGAGAGAGCTACGTCCTGCGAGCCCCGGAGAGAGAGAGAGAGAGCGGTGAACGCGAGCTTTTCTTTTTGCGCCAGCGCTTTTCGCTCCTTTTATTGCTTTTTTCTTGCACTTTTTTCCTTTCATGGGAACACCCTGACGCTCGTTGTGTCTAAATGCCTGAAAGTG
>JAPYZP010005216.1:0-11328 GCA_030522985.1 Torymus sinensis
CGGGGAGCGTCGACTCGCGAAGTTCGGGGAAAAAGTCGGGCTCGAAATTTTCCAGAATTTAAATAAAAATAAAAAAGAACGTGCGCAACTGCGCGGACGTCAAGGTGAGTAAATTAAAGGTTAGGTTACTTTGTAGTGGCCTACACAGCAAAAAAACGTGTTGATATCGCGAGGGCGTGCATGACAACAAACTTTTTCAATTATACTGTCGTAACTCATACCTCAAATCGCAAGAAGAAGATAATAAGCCCTATCCCATTAAAATCGGTGAAAAATAAATATTTTTCATCATACCCCGGCCGAAAGTGCTCCAAAACATGCGCGCTTTGCGGCCGGGAAGTTGCACATTACAGTCACATGGTTTAGCATATGACGTGACTATAACCTGCAAATTCCCGGCTGCAAAATACACATAATTCGGAGCCTCTTTCGAGCCAGGGCATGAAGAAAAATAGTATACGCACCTCGATCGGAAAGTAGAATATCATATTCGCGTGTATGCCATCCGAGAAACTACACGCGAATGTAATATCCTACTTCCCGAACTAGGAACGTAATATACTATTTATAATTCTTACCTGTTAACAGTTATGAAATAGCTCCATTTCTCATCAGTTTAGAGGTGAGAAATGGGTCCATTTCTTCCCTGTTATTCATTTCTCACCTGTATTGTGGGTAGAAATGGCCATTTCTCACCAGTTATTCATTTATCGCCTGTTTCAGGGTAAAAATAGTTATTTCTCACCAGTTTCATAAAATATGCTCGAAATGCGAAATTTTCTCCCCCGCTTTCACGAGTGGAAAAGATTTCATGCCTGAGTTAAAAAAAATATTTAATTTATCGACTTCAAATTTTAACCACTTATTACACTTATGTAGTACACCATTATTACGTGTGGATACGTATTAATATAGAAGAACGAAATGTCTCATGGATAATTAATTTCGCTGTGCTTTGAGGCAGTTCCACGAGGTCCGAGCAGCGCAAAGAAGCCGATAAAGAAGGTTTCATCGACGAGGACGTCGATTTTCTGGGCCTTGGAAGTGTTACGTGTGGATACACGTATTACGAATATAGAAGAACAAAATAAGCAAGGCGTCCGATTACAATATGACGCCGATTAGCAGAAAGACTAGCGGTGGCGGCCGTGGCTAGGATGATAGCGTTTCTGACTCGCGAATCGGCGGCTCTGGTTCGATCCCAGGGTCCGCCACTTTTTATCATTAAAAACTTGCGAGAGCTCACTCGTAACACCATTTAGCTAAAATTTCAAGAGATTATCTACACATGTTTTCGCGAAAATAGTACATTACGATACGTGTGCCTTAAGTGGTCTATTATTGCACGGCGTGAGGTTAGCTAAACGCCGTGCAATAATGGGCCACTTAAGGAGGTTCTACCGGCACGTCACTAGTCAAAATGAACGCACTTTTTATTTAAAATTCATTCGCGAGGTTTATATTGCCCTAAAGAAGTTGCATAAATGAACTTACACGAAATACTGATTATTCATTTAAATAGTACAATTTTATTTGGTCTTATTATCAATTATAAGTTCTATACAGATGCTAATTTGACTCATTTTTTTAGGTTAAACGATTCTTGTATCAAAATATATCTTAAAATTAAAATATATCTTTATCTTATTCAAAATATTTTTGTTATAAGATAATTTCTGAAGAGTGATAAATATTCGACATGATTTCATTATCTGCTACAAAAAATATGAATAGAATCTCAATGTTTAATGCTTTATAATACAAAAATAAGTAGAAATAAATCACAACTTCCCATAAAAGCCCATGTTAATCAGCAAAAAACCTAAACATTAATATTTTAATTTCTATATTTCTATCCCTCCTAGACTTCTGAAAATTTATATGAGTGTTTTTGATATTTACAAACCTATATGCGATCAAATCTCACATGTATCTTAATTTTATTTTAATTCTATTATCGATAGAACCTCATTGACATAAACTCGCCATCATTTTATTTTATTTATTTATGCATAATTAATTATTAAAATGATGGGGACGCAGCCCCCCCGCCTTTAACAAAATTAAAAAATAATTTAAATAATCAAATTTTCTTATATAGAATATTATTATTATTATTGAATCTATAGAATATTTAATACACGTTCAAAAATTATGACATAAGATTCTTTGCAATTTTTAAAAATTTTTAACAAGAAACATTTGTATACTCTATTTTATCAAAGAGAAAGACTTTTATACCACTCTAACCTCAAAATCATAATTTTGAGGAAATAGCATATTACGACACAAGGCCAGTAAAATAAGAAATGTCTCACATCACATGTAATTGTCGGCCGAGGGGATGCCGAATGTTTGGCAGTTTTTTCACCATACCCTGGCCGAAAGTACCACTTTTGCTCCCGGCTCCGAAACGCGAATGTAGTATTTTCGGCCTATGGCGAAAAATCGTATACTCAACATGGGGATAAAGAGGACCACCCCAGAGTAAGAGCTAGCAGCGGGCGCTTCTCGATTTTTACCGCCCGCTTATATGGCGAGCGGCGGGTGCTTTTCAGGAAAACGCGACAATCGTGCTTGTGGTACAAACAATAGTATGCAGATCATGGCCAGTAAAAAAGAAAGCCTCAGATCACATGTTTGTAAACCTCGGCTTCGCCTCGGCCGACAATTACATGTGATCTTAGACTTTTCTTATTTTACTGGCCTTGTGCCGTAATATAAAATATAAATTAGTATATTACACTCCTAGGGAGTAAAAGTAAAGAATGTCCCAGATCGTATGTAAATCACGCCTTCAGCTCGGGTGATAAACATGCGATCTGAGGCATTCTTTATTTGCTGCCATGGTGCGTATACGATTTTTTTGCCTGGCGAGGCCAAAAATACAACATTCGCAATCAGGCGCCGGGAGCGAAAGTAGTATTACAATAGCAGATGAAAGTAACCTAGAATATAGACAAGTATTCTTATTATAATTTTTATTTTTTTTTGTGTGGTTTGTCAATTGTATACAAGGTTTTATTTCTTTTTCTGTTTATTCTCATATATAAAATTACATTTCAGAATGATTTTGGTAGATAATTTGCGTGAATTACGTGCCTGTGACTTAAGGTAGTAACGCAGTTACCTAACTAGTCAAGCGAGAAATATCTTACATATGACTATCGTGGAATTAGAAAAAACAATATATATTTAAAAAAAATAAGGAAATTGTCAACTCGTTTCGTCTTTGAAAATACTCATTTTATCTTTGCATTATATAGTTGACCGCGACAGCAATTTTTTGAGCCCATATATAATTCGAATGACGTGCGTCCTAACCTCTTTTTCGGTGGTCAATTTTGTTATAACTAATGTTATAGACTCTTTACTAACAATTTCAAATGATCAAAATGTCCTCTAAAATTTCAATTTTGCAAAAATTCATTTTTAGTGCTTATTCTCGTAAGACTCAATGTTAAACGTGTATAAATTAAAACGTTAATAACTTTTCTTACAGACTCTAAAACCTCACCAAATGTTAATACGATCAGTTTTAACATAAAATCAATCAGTGTATCAAATTTCGTTGAATTTTGAACGGTAATTCTATTGACTGCGTTACTACCTTAAGGTAATATAGATATACCGTCATAATTTTAGAACATCTACATCTTTCTAAATTCTTATAGAATTGCTCAAGAAAAATTTTGAGTATAGACTTTACATATTCGGAGCGCCTGACAGATCTGTTTTTTTTTTAAATTACTCAGAATTTATTTAATTAAATAAAAACCTCAATGTCGGTAAGATAGGAATCTGCATTTTTATCATTTTGATCTAGTTTTAAAACAAGGATATCTCATCGAAAAGCTTATGGAATCACTCAAAAAAAATTTTGAGCATAGTATTTATACATACGAAGCGCCTGACAGAATTATTTATCCAAATAAATGTTTGAATATTAATTTATTAAATAATGAAGATGGGTTAATTTTGGACTTCACATCGCCTTAAGTAAATTCATTATTTCACGGTGTAATAATGTGCCGCTTAACTCGCAGGTAAGCGTGACTTAAGTGCCAGTTTAGGTCACACAGAGCTATAATAGCACATACTCGCTTTGCTCGTGCGAAGAACGTCACATGAGCTAAAAATCTTCTTACGCACCAGTTTCAAACCGTATTTTATACCACGAGAGCCGAATAATGTGAAACTAGTACAGGCGCGCTCCTCCATAGCGAACATCGACGAACGGAAGGGTGCGTACAGTTGTGTGTTGAGTGGGGTAGGGACAGAAAGAGTGTATGTTCGCGCGTGCGTGTGAGTGTGTATAAGTATACGAGCTGGGAGCTGGGAGAATGAGAATAGGGAAGGGAGGGGAGGAGCCATCTACGTATAGCCGTTGTCAGAGCGAGCCAGGGTGGGCGCCGCATATACACCAACACGAGCCGATGTTTGGGATTATCGCAGCCTTGGACTGGCCTGCAAGACAGAGAGGGCGAGAGCAGTGAAGGGCTGGGGAGCCAGCTGGAGAATGTTACGAGAGATGGCTCGAGCGGCGAGTGGAAGTGAGAGAGACAATGGCTGGGATCGATCGATGTATCGAGGGTGGGAGCACCGCCGGCAGGCAGGGCGCCCTCGTGCGGCCGACGTGGCCGAGAAGGGGCTTGGATAACGGGGATGGGGGACGCCAGTTGCTGCCGCCTGTCGCTACCGCCGCTCAGCGTCCGGGAAGGAAAAGTTGGGTCGCCCGGCGCCGCGACGTCCGGCGTCGCGATGTCCCGTATAATGCGCGCACGCGGATTCCGGCACAAGAGATTATCCCTACCACGAATCCAGCCGATCCGTCTTGCCGCTGCCCGGCTCCCGCACGCACACGCGGGGCCGCGTGTACGCGCACACTCAGTCAAGATTTTCCTTTTGCCCTTTAATCTTTGCCGCGTATTGGCAATTATTATTGAGCGGCGACAGAGAAAGCTCTGCGAATCGTCGCGCGCATATTCTCTATTTTTCTGACGTCCACTATGGGGTTGCCAGCGACGATAGTTTACTAGACGTGTGTGACTCTTCGCCGTCTTGCATATTATGTATATACGTGGGGTATCATGCCACTTTATAGATATTTTATGGATCTCCAGATGAGTCTAAAACTAGCGCAGTTATCATTCGACATGGATTCTAAAGTACTCGCTACAGATATAATCTGGGTACATATTACTTTTTAAAGCTCTTTATAGGTTTATGTATTAGCTATAAGATTGCTGTTTGGATGGTAGTTCTCACAAAAGTCTACTTTCTTCGCGCATTGAAAAACTGATGCCATGAAAGCGTTCAAAGTATTTACTGCTTGAACACATATGTATAATATTATAGATTTATTTACCATTATTAATAAAGTGAATATGCATTTGAAATTGTTATTTTTCGAATATTATATATGAGCAATTACTTTTGGAGATGTGTAGCTTGACGAATCAATTTTATCTTCTTAAGTGAATTTTCTCATAATTCTTATATATTCTTTCTCAATAAGTACTCTGCGTGGTTGAAAATTCGGAACATATTCCGGATTTTCAACCGGGCAGAGTCGGTTTTTATTGAGTTTTCCAAAAATTTCAACGCGCATTTTCTGCGAATATTATAGAAAAATGAGAAAATTCACTTGAGAAGATAAAATTGATTCGTAAAGCTATATACACATCCTTTTAACGAAATACGTCCAGAATCTACGTTAATTGAAAGTAAATTTCGTTTGATGTCTTAATGGAATGTTGACCGTTAGCAATTTAAATTGGATCAAGGAGATTTGGCTGGTAAATTACGAAGGGCTATATAGGATTATAGCAGAATCCTGCTGAAATTTTATTTTCCAAGTGTAGTTTAAGAAGACATGCAAATATCGCGACAAACATGGCATACGTTTAATTGATGCTACCCCACGCGATTTCGACGGGAATCAATGCAAAAAAACAGAGAGAG
Organism: Torymus sinensis; assembly: GCA_030522985.1. Lineage (NCBI taxonomy): Eukaryota > Metazoa > Arthropoda > Insecta > Hymenoptera > Torymidae > Torymus > Torymus sinensis. Next base: position 5,965 of record JAPYZP010005216.1, read on the forward strand.
AGAGAGAGAGAGAGAGAGAGAGAGAGAGAGAGAGAGAGAGAGAGAGAGAGAGAGAGAGCCAGAGGGAATGAGGGAAGTAGTAAGAGTGTGAGAGTGATGGAAAGGAGGAGAACGAAAGAGATGAAGAACGTTGGCATTCCACGCCGCATGGCATGCAAAGAAGAAAAAGTTTTTAATGTGCGTTGAAAATGGCGGAAGTTCGTTACCATTGTGAAGTAAACTGCAATGAATAATAATGAATAGACTTCCGTAAAAGACAGAGAAACATTTTCTCAGGGATTTTGTTTTTCTTAATTGCCACTTTTTTAAAGCAGCACGGAGCTGAGGCTCTACTCGTAGCTTTAAGCTTCTAAGAATGAGGAGTGTCAATGAGGGAAGCTCGAGAGCCTATTATACGAAGCTCGTTTTATTATATCTTATAATGCATTAAGAGTCGTTTGACAAATATTAGAGAACATGAGTCTAACGTTGCACTACTTCGCCTCGCAGTTCCGTAGGTCCGACGCCTGTTAAAACATACACCGCAACTGCCATCTATTGGGGCTCATCTTTAATTATTTAATCTTAACATTAGACAGTTATTTAGAAAGTTCTACGCAATTTTTTACGATCTATGTAATCTCTTTATTTTTACTGATTATCCACTCAAATACTTCACTCATTTACTAAGTTATTCAATTATTTATGTCTAATAGAACTAAAATACAGTTGAAAATGAATTCTCTCAAATGAGAGAATAAAGAGAAAAATCAAAAGGTACACTCCTATTATTATTTCAATAAATTAATTATGCCTCGAACTATCATATTGTAATAAATATCAGAGTTGTCGATGCTTAAACGTTAAGAAAGTTGAAAGAAATGACGGAGTGTCTATAGTTAAGTTGAAAAATATCTAAGGTAAATTCTGATTTGATGGGCAGTGACGATTATTAATATATGGCACACCCTATGCGAGGAAACCGGAGCGCAGCCGTAAGAGGGGTAGAGAGATCCAGAGTACATACAAGTATAAAGTACAAAAACGAAACTTGAAGAGCTCTATAAATTTTGCGAGGCGAGCTTGCGCGAGTGAGCGCATGCATGTGTTTAGAGAATTAGAGAGCGTGAAATAGCTCATACCCGTGCAGATGGCGTTACCTATCATGTGCGCCGCTCTATGTCAGCGACACCAACGCCTTCTCCAGTTTTCTCCTTTTAAATCTCTTTCTCGCTGCACTCTGGGCTTGTGGGAATGGCCCCATCATAAGCGAAGGTTTGCTAGCTCGAAAAAAGTTCTCGCAACTTTTTGAGTAAATGAGACAGAATCGGCCAATTAGCTCGCATCAGCTTAAAGTATATTGTGCTCTATCATATTCTGCAACGCGCAGGCGCTTATTGGGGATAGGTATTGCAGAATGTAGGCCTTACGTAACAATACGTCATGTCCTACTAGTTTGAAAGCTTGTACCCGAAGCTTTGAGGGCCCTGCCTCAAAATTGATCCTTACATTATAATTACTCATTATTTATGCCCTCTGCATTCAGCTTTATCTGTTTATGTACAGTGTATAAAATGGATTAATTTTATATGCAATTATCGAAATAAAATTTTGATTCGGATAAACCAATAAATATAATTTTTATTCAGATTGAACGACAAGCAAATATGTCAGTTACATAGGATATTCGCCGAAGAGAACAAGCAGAGGAATGATGAAAATATACAGTTGCGAATAATTACGATACCGTGTTCGCATTTGCATGAAACTTAGTGTAGTTTGGGGGGGGTAGGTTTGTTTATTCCGTTATGTGGCAACTTGAAACTACTATATTTATTAATGTTCCAATAATTATTATTCTATTTCATGATAGTTCGAACATTGTCAAATCTATTATTTGATAATACATGTGGATGTAAAGAACTATTTTCATTAGTTGAACTTATTTGAGTTATACATGAAAATCGGGGCAAAACACATGTTGGCTGGGAAAGAGAAAAAGGTATCGCTGTCCAGAAGCAATATACCTCGGGAGTTATTGCAGTGTAAACGGGGCCGCGTCTTGTTTACGCTGGAGCGAGCTAATTAACATTTTAATTTGAAACTGCGGTTAGTTACTCATTGCAGTGTAGTGAGTAAACAGCGAGCAACTTTGCGAGCGCGTCTCCCTCGTCGTCCGTGTAGAGAGCCCCGCGCTCTCTCGGTCTCGACTGACTCGACTGCTTTTCGGGGGGTCGAGAGCCATAGCTTCGTCCCTGCACGCGAGAGTGCGGCTGCTCCCAAAGTCCGGAGCGCTGCTCTCGCTCTATCTCTCTCTGGCGCATGTGCGCGCGTCTCCTCAGTGGCAGGCAGCAGCAGCGCACAGCGCAGCAGAAGACGGCCGCCATATTATCGCGCGGCCTTGCCGTCTGCCTCTCCGTGTTCTGAGCACGTTAAGTAGGTACACTACTTTTTTAGGCCTCTCTATATTTTCTCGAGTCTTGCTTTGTCTCTCCTGTTTCATCTCTCGGCGCGAAAAATCGCAGCATCGGAAAAGTTGCTTTCGAGCAGTCGGAGGAGTCAACTCGCTGCGACCCTGGCGATAAGATAAGGAGACAGTGGCGACGGAGCCGTTCCCCACGACGGCAGGCGGCATCAGCAGGAGGCGCGTGACACACACTCGACAGTTCGAGCTGGCCGCTCACCGTCTCTCTCTCTCTCTCTCTCGCTCCGTGTACGTCACAGGCGCTCGCGCAGAGTGAGCGATCGCGCGCTCCCATTGTGCGCGCTAGCTCGACTCGGCCGTGTCTTTACGTGTGTATGTGCGCGAACGAACCATACTTTTTCGCGAGCTACCGCCAGCGTCGTCGCCACCGGAGGCCAGCCCACCCTGGGACGACATAGTGCCGAGGTTGAGGTTAGAAAGGCCCATTTTTGAGAGGAGGGAGTACTTCTCCGAGGAAGAGGAGCAGCAGCAGCGGTCCCCAGCCAAGCGAACGTAAGCACGACGACGAGAGCGCACTCAGCGAGCAAGCAGAGATGGAGAGCCAGGCTGCCTTCGTGATGCTCGGCCTGCTATATTTAGCCTGCACCCTCGTCGAGGTGCACTCAGGTGAGTCTCCGCTGAGAACTGCGGCAACTGTACAAGACACGCCTTCCTCTCGAGGCGCGCTCATCGCCCCGCATTCGGAAAACTAGCGCTCAAACTCCTACCGACAGATAGCTACAATTTTTCCGATTATTCTAGCCAGCATTTCGGGTTTTTTCCTCTTCGAGCTCTCACCGCGACGTTCGAGGCTCTTTCAAGCAACTTCTTGTGCATGCTGGCTGGAAGCTATTGTTGCTCTGCCTCAGCAGTTATATAAAGCTTTTGGACTCTGCCGACAAGGCTTTGAGGGGCTCGTTATTTTCAGAAATTTTTCTCGAACCTCTTTTTCTTCGATTTTCTCATTCCCATACGCATCTTTATCGGATCCGGAATTTTTTGACTTTACCAGTCCATGATTTGCTTGTTGACGGATTTTCTGATTATCGTAAAATCATCGAGGGTTCTGTTTGTTCAGAAACTGCTATTGCTTTTCTAACCCCCCCCCCCCCCCATATACTTGACTTTTGTTAGTGATATACGGCACGAGTTGTTTTTTCCCTATCTTATCAGCGACAATCGGAATACTTCTCTACACTTTATCAGAGCAATGTATTTTGTGTACCGAACTGACGCATCTTACGCCTCAGCCTTGTAGATATCATGTCTGATGTCTATATTTGTCGAGAAGAAAGCGCGCGTGAGAGAAGGTTTAAATAAAAATTGATTTCTAACGTCTAGTCGGATTCTCCAAGCGATGATGACGCTTGTCCTTGACAGAGAAGTATATTTAGGGAACTATAGGAAGGGAGGCGTTGAGCACGCGTGCCAGCTTTCGTGGTATAGTCATGATCGTACGCTAAGCGAATGAAATTTCAATGATTTAACCAAGAGTGTAGAGAAGCGCGCGCGCAACTAAGTCCGACGCATGCGCGGAGTAACTAGTCAACTTCTCGATTCTCCCCCAAAACACTCAATTTTTTTTAAGATTCATCTGCCTTTGGAAATAGTTCTTTCATCTCTTTTGCTTTTTCTATATGGCACCCAGCTTCAAGTTTTACTCGCTTCATAAAATATTTCTTTTACTTTTTTGCCTTATTTTCAGTCCTTGGCATCGTGCAATTTCAAGTAAATCTTTTAATAGAATAAGTACCTATAAATGGTGACCTATCATTTTTATAAATTAGTGGTAATTTTTATTCGTCGTTCCAAGAATTTTTCTAATAAAAATGTACATCTTTTTAATTTAATAAAAGATCTGAACAACTGTTCGTAAAACTTTGAAGTTAAAAATGTCTTAATAGCCATTTTTCATTTTTCATGTGGCTTGGGAGTGAGAATTGGTCACTTGTTTACAATCGTTTGTTCAAGTTTTAAAAATTAAAATACGGTATGATATAAAAATATAGTGCTTAAAGTAGCAAACAAAAAAATTTTCAAGAAATTTCAACATGGCAAAAGTATTTGTTTATCAAAACTATGCACGAACCTATAAATAAGTGGATATATGAGGAAATCCACCAAACCGTGGCACTTTTTGTGTCACAAAACTGGCCAAAATTTTTTTTAGGAGCACACCTTTCAGGCACGTTTTTTCTCAATCTTTATACCTTATAGTATACGAGAAAACAGTTGAACAGGCAAAAACGGGTTTGTGACACCGTTTTAGGAAAAAATCCATTTTTCTTATGGGAATTTAACATTGGAAAAATGGACGAAAAGTAGTCTGTGATGATTAACCAATAGCAAGCTATTGAAGTGGCCAACAAATATTCCGCAAAAAGGCGGCAATTAAAGTAGAAGAAAAGAGCTTTAATTTGAGATGTTAATCGAAATAATCGATCGGTTCTGTGCAAAGCTACGTGCATTTGAAAATGACCAAAAATGAGCGATTTTTTCCGAATCCACGTAATTCAATCATTTTTGATCATTTTTTGTCTATTTTCACGATTTTCAAATGCACGTAAATTTGCACAGCTTTTCTTCTACTTTAATCGCCTTTTTGTAAAATATTTTGCTATTGGTTAATCATCACAGTCTACTTTTCGTCCATTTTTCCAATGTTAAATTCCCATAAGAAAAATGGATTTTTTCCTAATACGGTGTCACATACCCGTTTTCGCCTGTTCAACTGTTTTCTCGTATAATATAAGGTATAAAGATTGAGAAAAAACGTGCCAGAAAGGTGTACACCAAAAAAAAATTGTTGCCAGTTTTGTGACACAAAAAGTGTGACGGTTTGGCGGATTTCCTCATATATTTACTGATTCTGAAATTTTTATAATTTTTATAATTTTTTCGCTATGAAATTACACAAGGAA
>JAPYZP010005217.1:0-11424 GCA_030522985.1 Torymus sinensis
CTGAACAGTTTCATAATCGAGTGTAGTACAGTAGAAAATCAGGTTATCGAGCTGGGAGGTTGAAATTAAGAAAAGAAAGTGATTGATGATGAATTATTCCATTACTATAACAGGGCGCCAGCCGTTTTTCATCTTTTAAGATGATTTAATTTTTTTCGGAGCTGCAATGGCTCCATCAGTAGAGCGAATGATTTGTGATCCTCTACGACTCCGGTTCGAGTCCATATGTGTCCATGGAAACAGCATTTTTCTTATATAGTGACCCTGCAACAACGCATAGAAATTAATCTTCCGTAATACATAGATCCACCTGACACTATACATACATATTGAATTGCAACTATATCTGTGACACTATACATACATATTGAATTGCAACTATATCTGGCACAGGACTACAGGATTACCTTGAATACAACTTGACATCTAATATACAACGTCGCGCGACATGCACGGAATCGCAGGGCAATGCACAAATCCCACGCGATATACCGAATAATCTAAACTGTTAATCGTTTCGATAAACCGAAGGACGGTTAACCCAAAATTTGCGGTTCAACCCCCGCCAATGAACTCTTATTCGATCAATGGCCGCACGGGCGCGCGCTCTCCTCTCTCTCTCTCGTGTTTTCGCATCGAGCGCCCACAATATGTTTCCCCCAGCCAATCAATTTCCTTCAGTTTAAAGATTAACGACGCGAGAGAAGCGCAGCGCAGCGCATCGTCCTCCTTGTTTGCCGCTCCCGAGCGTCCGTACACGTCCGACACCTCGACAAAAGATTATCACCCTCACTCTATCTCTAAAATGGACAATTGATTAGCAGGCAAACGGATCGCCGCGAGCGTCGCTCGCCCGTCAAATTTCGGATTAATTCGACGCCCAGGCCATTGAGACGACAATGGTGATAGTGGAGAGAGTCGATCGATTGACTTAACAACCTCTCTCTCTCTCTCTCTCTATACATACATACACACCCTGCCGCCACACTACGACGGCGCTCGCTGATCTCTGGCGATCGCATCCTGCGTGCAGCCTCGTTTTTCCACTTTCAATTCATACCCTCTCCCTCTCTGCCCCTCTTTCTCGCAGTCTGGTTCCGCGCGTCTTCCTCGCATCTGCAATTTCACAAAGACCACGAGAGAGAGAGTAGAGAGTGGTGGGGGGAGAGACATGGCCAAGGTGTTGATCGGCCACACCGGCACATCAGCGTCCGCGCGCGTGTATACGTGTCCCCGGCTTTTACCCCTCTCGCGTCCTCTCTCTCTCTCTCCTCCAGGATCCAGCGCGCGCGTCTCGCGCATTTCAGGGGTTGCTAAAGAGACAGAGAAAGAGCGAGCCTCTGCACGAGAGAGAGAGGGCGAGACAATACGCGCGGGAGAGAGATGGAGAGAGCTCGGGCCGAGTGGGGATGCAAGGCGCAGGGGAAGAGAGTGGAGCGCGCGCTCCCGTGGTAGGGGTGGGGGCGGTTATATGAAGCCGGCGCGAGGGGGGAATTTCCAGTTCGACCGAGAGGAGCGTATCGTGCACGTTGCTCACCGCTCTACTACTCTGCCATCACTACTGCCGCCGCCGCCGCACCGCAAGTACCTCCGCATTTCGCAGAGAGCGGAGCAGAGAGCCAGAGAACATCCAGCCGAGCGGTCGCACATATACTCGTCATCGCATGCGCACGCGAGAGAGCGAGATAGTCGCAGAGATACCGAGAGAGAGTGTGTAGAGACGAGAGAGAGAAGCGGCATGGACCGGCGGCAGCAAGCGCTGCACACACCACCAGCTGCACCTTTTTGCGCGCGCGCGAGAGAGCATCGCTTAGGAGAGAGAGAAAGAGCGGAGAGGGAAAGAAAGAGCACTTCACGAGGGAGAGAGAGAGCCAGCGCTGCTACTGCTACTACCTACGTGAGTACCGACAATAATGCGCGCCTGTGTGTGTGTGCGTACGTGATGCATTCGCTCTCAGAGCTCCTTATTCTCTCGGGCCCGTTTCTTTTTCGGCAGCGGCGACGGCATTGTTCGCACGCGCGGCTTCTCTGTATATACATGTACGGATTGTTCGAGCCCGATGAGTTAACGATCCCGCGATCTCTTGGCCGGCCGAGAGTTGCTCTTTGAGCGCTCGTGTTTGGGATGGAGAAGGGAAAAGATTGGGAGTTCGAGGCGAGAATTGGAATGGAATTGGAGGTCGGGGTTTATTTAATTACGAGTTGCGCTGAGTGTTGAGGGTTGGTATATGGGGGTACGCTTGATTAATCTTGTGAAAGTAGCGTTAACTTTAGTAAAACGGGATTTTGGGTACATAAAACTGGGATTTTTCGCAGAAATAGAGAACAGTACAGAGGGTTGTATGGAAATCAAGGGATTTATTCAGCGGAAATATCCCAGTACCACTGTCACTATGCACGAAAAAACATACGCGCGTCTCGCGGAAAATCCGGGTGGCCATTTTCCACGTGCCATTTCTTTCCGCGTCCGTGCGAAACGCTCGCGCGGGGATCCCTCTTTTTTTATTTACGGCGCGGAGAGGTAGAGAGAGAGCACAGACTGTAAAACGTTGCGCGGAAACGTCAGTCCGCCGTTCGGGAATAGCGTTTGATTGACGAGATGCGATCACTGGAGCTGGCTGCTGCTGCTGTCCCGCTGAATGCGAGCGCGAAATGGAATTTTCCCTTTTGTCTGTTGCAGGAGAAAATCCCATTTAAGGAGAGAGAGAGGGAGAGAGAAAGAGAATTTGAGGCTCTTTTAGATTCCGACATATGCGGAATGTGTGGATGTGGTTGTGCATGCGTGCATGCGACTCGATGATGCGTATTGATTAAATGGAGATATTGTTGTAAAATACCTTTGTAGGTGTAGCGTGGGTTTTGTTTTCTTTGATTCGGTAAATCGAAAGATTTTTGTATCGAATTCCGTAGAAAATATAAATATATTTGAAATGATTTTCAAATGTTTGTTATAAATTGAATTTATTAATAGAAATTTTATTGAAATTCTTTTATAACGTTTTATATTATACTAAAATTAATTTATTTAATTTATTTTCCACTCAATTTTTGTATCCTTTTGAATATTATCTGAATTTGATTTATTTTATTATTTACAATAGTATTAACGCTATTGAATTATAATTCGCTGGTTTGTAAATTATTTACATAATTAATCTCTAATATGTTCTGGTATTAATTAATAGTTAAATCTATCCCAGCCTATCGACGCAGCTAATGCAACTTAAATGTAAAATCCCATTTGATATAACCACTAATGAATAGACGATTATAATCATTAAATAGTAAATATGAAGATCTGTAGTAACAGTAATGAATTATTCGCCTGTTCTCTAAAAATCATAAAAGTTATTGATCATAATAAATTAAAATCATTATGAATAAAATTTGTCGCAACAAAAAATAAATAATAAAATTTAATTTAATAGCAAGTCAATTTAATTTAGTAGCATGAAACTACTTTGATTTAACAACCGTGACTTGAAGAAACTAACTTCCGAGGGACATTTCGATAAACCCTTTAGCCTTGTAATAACATTGTAAGTAATCCTCTTAACAGTCCTAAATAGAATTCAAAACTTCCTAATTCTTCATAATTGTATTTTCCAATCTGAAAACTACTACATCGTTACTGTACTGTACTGCAGTGTCAAAACACCATTTAAAAAGTGAATTCAAATGACTGCTTTCCTTTTACAATTCGTTTATCACTATAAGTAATTAATTGAAAAATCAATGAGGTTTAGTAATAAAAGATAAAAAATGACAAAAAATATCAAAAACTACGACAGTTCTAACTATAATTTCCTAATCCTAAAACCGATAATCACTCCTCTCGCTGTGTCAATTTATACTCTATATTTTGACAGCTATTCTTTAAGTTTTGCAGGATGAAATTAATTTTCAATACTCTTTCAAGAACAGTATCGTAATTAAGAAAGGCATTAAACTTTTAGCACTTCTTTCATAAGTTGGGCGGTATATCACTCTGCAAAGCACTTAAAACGACTTGGTAACAACACTAAATCCTGGGAAGACACGAACAACTTGTCCACGGGCAGAAATTTGAAACTTTTTACAAAATAAGAATTTTCTCACTTTTCCTCTAGAAACTGTAAAATAATTCATTCCTACATCTGAAAACAAACCTTCAAATCGAAAATACCGAGAAGGTACACACAATCAATATATGACTCTCGCGTAGAGCTAATATTTCCTCTAAAGAAAAAAAGCAGGCCAGTGCATTCGAATCGGCGCGCGTATATATATACCTATACGCATTCTATTTCCGCTAGATTACCTATACCGTGTCGCCGGAAAATCCGCTCTCTCGCCCCCGATATAATCGACAGAGCTCGCTGCCAGCAGCCAGCTCGAGAGGGCGGGAGGACGAGCGCGGGGGGGAGGGGGGGCCGAGCACACTCGAGCGAGCCCGTAACTAATTTACACCGCTAGAAGCTTCCTAAAAGCCCGGGCGCCACTTAAAGGACGGCGAGGCGCGGAGAGGGGGAAGGGATTAACGAGGATATCGCCCGACGACGAGGACGACGATGAGGCGTTGACGCATCGATCGATTTTCGCGGGCAATTTTTTCGGCGGCGGCGTCACGCCGTTGCATTTTTCACGACAAGTAATGATATGCCGTTAAAAGGTCCGCTATATACTTGTTATAGAGAAAAAAGGTAGAGAGAGAGAGAGAGAGCGGGGGAGGGAATTAAATTTTACACGCGCGCTTTTTTGCGCTGAAAAATTAATGCGGAATTCCGGGGAGTTGGGGATTCCGTGGTCGCCCTGCGAGCTGAGCGCAGGATCGATGATATCGGGAAAGAATTTATCGAGAACAAAATAATATCGCATACTTTTCGCGCGAGTGCGAGGCTGCAGAGAACGCGCGTGCGAGTCTCTGATATTTGCCTGAGCGCGAAAAATGCGCGTTAACTTTACCGATAAATTTTTCGATGCTCTCGCGGCCGGCCGCTCGGGAGAAAAAGAAGGAGCGACCGCGAACTCTCTACACTTTTATAACGGCAGAAAGAGGCGAGCAGAGTTTTTGCCTTTTATTGGAGGAGCAGGTACGGCGGAGTTATGAAAAAGACGAGTTTTGTAAATCGAAGGCTGACTCGGCGCGAATCGGCCGGCTGGAAAAGGCGAGCGGGAGAAGGGGAGTCTTTAATTACCAGAACTAAGAGCTTTGATTGGAAATCTTCGCGTTTCATCGTTTTCTGGTAATGCCTCGAAAAGTAAACTGAATTATAGAGAAAGTCCGATACCGCGGTGGGGGCGTGCGCGCCCGATCGCCGATATATAGCAGACGGAATTAAATTAACTTTATTTAATTTCTGCGCTCCCGGCTATCGAAATCTTCTTTGCAGATTTAAAGTGGAAATAATGGTCTGATTGAACTTTGTTGTTGGAAAATTAATTTTTGCTCACTATGAATTCGAAATTTATTCAAAATTTGACGTCATATCGTATAATTTTATGAATAAAAACGGGAAAATAAAAAGTATAAACTATTTTTTTTTTTTTTAAGAATATTCTTTATAAAATTTTGTTAGAAAAATTGCCGCGCCCTATCTACCTTCAAGATATAATTTGTTCTCGTAAGTTTATAACATGATAAAAAAGACCTTAACAAACTCACAACTTGATTCAGGAAGAAAATTTTTTTTTGAAATACTTCACATTTTTGCAAGGAATCTCAAAAAAACAACAATAATATTAGATATATAACGAGAATCCAGATTTTTCAAAAACTACATACACCGTCATTAATAATGAATTTCATTTAAAAATCAAACTTAAACTGCCGCATAAATCAGGCGATAAACAACCTTCTTGTTCTCCGTAAAACTTGCGCGCGACTCGCGCACTTTCTCAAAAGTTTCACATTTCTCGCGTGTCAGTTAAAAATCGCACCGCTTTAAAAACGTCAGCTCGAGGCCGGCGTCGCTCTGCTCACACACGTATATACACGGCCACCCACACACCGAGCCTTAATTAATTTCCCTCTCCATCCCCACGCGCAAGACTGAAAATATAATCCTACAAACACAGATCGAAAGCTCAAAAGCTCGGGCGATATTCTCCCGATCCACATACCCACAAATTAGAGGTAATAGCGTCGATTGCCCCGGCGCTCTTAATTAATTAATTAATCAACTAAAAATAATCCGAGCTCGCGCGCGATCGATATATACGGCCATCTATATATACGCAAAGTGCACATATATACGGGTCGCAGCTCCGGAAAATCTCTCACTCTCACGTCTAATTAGACCAATCGGCCGGACGAGCTTTTTCGCTTCTTTATCCGCGCGCTCATAGCCGCACGGCGCGGTATAGGAGAGCGTATTAAAAGTGGGTGAGGAGGAGGGGAGGAACGCGCGCGCTAGCCCGTAATTATAATTCGCGGCGCGCGACAATGGGGCTCTCGCGCGCTGCGCCAGGAATTTTGCCCGCCCGTCGTCTTCGTCTCTCTCTCTCTCTTTTTATTATCTGCCATTCGCTCGATGCTGCTGCTGCTGCTGCTGCTCTGACCTCCGTATCATTAACTAATGAACAATGTAGGCGCTCGCGCGCCTCATTAACGGCACCTGTCATTCATAAGGAGCGACCTCACCGAAAGAGATATAGAGAGCAATTTTTTTTTCTCTCTCCGCCTCGCGCTCCAGATATCTATCCGGCTATGGTCGTCGACGCTTTTGCCCCCGCTGCCGCCGCCGCCGCCTGATTGTTGTCGCTTATGGCTCTGTAATTATGCTAATTAATGCGCGCTAGCGCTGCAACGATGAGCCAAGCGGCGGATGATTTGAGAGATAGAGTGCGAGGGCGGCCGTGTGAATGTGCTGATGAGATTTTCGTGTAACTGAACTCTTTTATATGCGTACGCTACGTGCAAATGTATATTTTTTATTATAAAATACATACAATTTACTAAAATTTATGTCATGTTGAATAGTTTTTTGTAAAAGTCTCTGAAAGCTCATATTATCAATTTAATTTATCACCTGTTAATATTTTGTGACCACAGTTTTAATTGGATATTGGTAAGGATGTACCTTAAAAATGTTGAAATTAAAACCAATACATGGAAAAGGTATAACATTTTATTCACTCTAGAAGCGTAATTAAATCCTTACCGCAATGTATTCGCTGCAAACTCAACATTATACCAACAAAGTGTTGAACAAATACTTTAAACGAGACTCGGCCCAACTGCGAATGGAATATTTATTTATTCCGCGCATCGTGATAGTTCGTGACTTTGTATTTTTAATCAGCGCCTCTTGAAAGCCTTTAAGCTCGAAATTAAAATCCGGCCAACAGCTTTCCCCGTGGGAGTAATATTATGTCACAAAGGAGTAGGGCTCTCATATCGCGGAACTACAACGTATATACACATTTCTTTTTTCATCAATGCAAAGTGAACACAGCGTGAAATCAAAGACTTGATGCTCTACGTTAAAAATAACTCTTTATGATCCGGAGAGCCCTGAGTTTGGTAATACACATTTGCAAAGTAACTTATTGCACTCTTCACTTTATTCTACATCCACGCAAAATCTTCAATACTTAAATAAACATAATACAAGAATGTTTGGCATATCACTTCTTTCTCCCATGTGGTGTGTATCAGTAAAAAAACTACCGATTGTACGTCTCACTCACGGGAGCTTCTTATAGAGTAATACCATTGAACCCGAACAGAGACCCACCTACAGCAAAAAGCGCGCTATCACTGCTCGGTGCAGCCTGCGGGCGGATTAATCGATGATTTCTCCCTCTGTGTCTCTGCGTCTGATCGAGCATCTAGAGTCACGGAATTCACCTCGACAAACTCGGAAATGCCAAGCGTTGCTCGCCGCGCGCGCTCGCATGTATATAGTACAGGCTGCGCCGCCCAGGTATTTCGGTATTTTACCCTCTCTCTCAGCCTCAGGCTCCACTCCCGATCGTTGCCGCCGAAATCGAGCCCCGCTGATTAAATAATCAGGGTTATATTGTTATTTAAATGGGAAAATCTAGGCACGCTCGCGCAAGCGCTGCGCGGCGATTCTCTATACCGTGATGCGAATGTTATTTAATAATGGAGTTCGCTAAGAGCGGAGAGCGAACGCGCCGTGCCGTATAGTGATGCTTATGTGTGTATGTGCACGTGTATAGGCTCGGCGAATTCATTTGCACCGAGTGATTGTGCGTTGTGCGATATTGAAAGGAGCGTTAAATGTTTCAAGTGGTGTGTCGTGTAAGCTACTGATTTTCTCATTAGCGAGAGTCGAGGTTTGTTGGATTATTATCAAATTGCAAAAAGGTGGGTTAAATGGAAGGGTTCTAATGGAAAGCGATAATTAATTAACATAAAAAGCTACGTGAATATAAATGCGAAAGATTAAGTAGATATATCTTGTGTTGCAGATCTGTTTTATAAAAGGGGTTCACTTAATTAATGATGGCAACGTTTGTTTCAGTTATTCTTGTTTGCATTATGTTTTAATGAGAAATACAAGAGTGTTGAAAGAAGGAAGTATAATATAAAGAGTAAATCTTCAAAAGTATACTTGGTTCTTTAACGACTTGGATAATATACGTGAAAATTTACTTTAACGAAGATTCTTCTGATTCTCATTATAACAGTTAGACAGTAACATCTAACCAGTGACATATAAACTTACAACTTAGTCGTAAGTTATGGTTAGTCCCCCCCCCGCCTCCTCCTGCGATTTCTCGAACTTGAACAAGGCACGTTCAGTTTGTTAGTAGTTGACCCTTTAGGTATATCACACTTCAGTGAAACTTGACAGTTGCAGACTATTAGATAACTCTGGCACAGCGTAAAATTATTGATTATTCGGCATGATGCAATTTGAATCTCTTCAGGCTACGCTTCCTCCAACTGCTGCAATTGAGAAGATTTTGACAATCGTATTAGATTAAAGGAACGAATTAACCGCCATAATACTATAATATCATCTGTTATAATTGATATTTCATGCTATTATGCGGTATTTATAGAGAAACAGACTTGCAGTGACAAAAGTATTGCCGTAATATTATAATCTATATTTTTCAATAATTTTTATATTTCAGATTGTAAAAGCTCTAGAATGCTCATTCCATTTCTCGTGTATAAAAAATACTATTTTTCACGAGAAATTTGTTCCTCTTTCTACGTTAACGGCACAACTTTATATATTGGTATTTTGACTTTTCACCAAACATTCGGCAAACTCGGCCGCATTTTTCGCAAAAAGCAGCGGGCCAACGGTCGATTTTCTTGAAAAACACAACGACTGAACCAACAAGCTCCCTTTACACTCCCGCAATAAAAACTGTATCCCGGACAAAGCCCAGCTGAAAAATCAACTCTGCTCTCGCGAAGAGCCGGGCGGCACATTGCGACCGTTCGATAAGTCTCGTTCGCTCTCTCCCACGAGCGAAGCCCAACGCAAACGATCCCCGCAATTAACAATTCATCCTCGGCCGTGACTTTTTTCCCCATCGAGTTCCACCTTCAATTTGACCGTCCAAACGAAGGGTACACACACGGTTCGCCTACGTGTAGCAACGAGAACGCCGCGATGACGGCGCGCGCGCGCACGAGACAATCGATAATTTGTTTTATATTCGCCGGCTGTGCGCTACGCAGTATATATACCGGCAATCGGCGGTGCGCGGCGCGCATCGCGTAGCGCTCGCGCGCAGGGCGAAAAAGAAAGACTTGGCGCGTATATATACAGTGCAGGATGCGCATAATGGCCCGGGCGCTGACAATGGCATCGTTAGCCGGGGGGCCTCGGGCTTTGCAAAACGTGAAAACGCAAAAAGGCCTCCACCTCTCGCGGCAGATGTGCTATATGCGTCGTCGCCTCTCTCTACCGGCGTGACGTCTCTCTCTCTTCCCCTCTCACTCACTATCTCCTTCGCGCTGAAAGCCCTGAAATTGCGTTCTCCGATCAGCCGTCGCGTAACGATCCTCCGCGAGCGAGGTATTACGGCATTGACGAGGCTCTTGGAGGATCTCCTCGCGCGATTGTGCGCGAGGCAGCCGCTGTATACTGGCTTCGATAGGCAGCTTCCGGTTAAGTGGAAGAGACGACTACTTTCTCACTCGCGAGAGATCTTTTATTCCGCAGTGGGAGGGCGAATCGCGGCCGTGGCGGGGGATATTGTGGGCTGCGATTTATAAGTTGTGAATTATTTAGGGGGTCGCTCTCGAGAGCCGAGCGGGAAATTTATCCGCGATCGGCTCGATTGGTTTTCGACGATGTATAATGCAGGCTCGATGGGCCAACAGCCGCCGCCGCCGGGTGGAAGTGCCGCGGTACTACTGCTGCCGCGCCGCTCCGTCGATATGTATACGTTTAGTGCGCGGCGGCGGCGTCGGGGGATGTGAGAGTTTTTTTTCGGGGGGGACGATGTAGCTCGGCCCTGGTGCCCTGGCGTTAGATATTTATTCGGTACATGATAAAACGCCGGTTTTGTAAGTGAATTATTTTCTTCTTTATGATCCCGGCGAGAAAAGTCGATAATAGTATGTAGGGGTAACATTTTTGAGGGATGTATATATTGTGAAATTAATAGTAAAGAAACGTGAAGGGCAATAAATTATTTAGAGATATCTCATCGGCGATTATTTTTGAAAAGGTTAGGCAAATTTCCATTGGAATTTTAAAGAGGCATTCTTCCGAATTATAAATGCTTTAATTGAAAAATGTACATGTTAGCACTTTATAAAATGCTGAATAACGTTAATGTATACGCGTGTAGTACTAAATAAATCGAGCATTTTAAAGCAGGCTTCAACGTTTAATTAGCATATACAGCCGAGTTTACGAAACTTTAACATTGTTCAAATGTTTGCCCGGTGCTTGTTTTCGCCTGTGTAATAGCACTTGTTTCATATCCATTCACAAAGAGTAATTAATCAAGTAAGAGAGATTGCTAATTAATGTAGCCCATAACAGGATATTTTTTCGACGACTGTTTGTCAAACAATGACTGATGATGCACACTGTTAGTCGAATTAGAAAATCTATTAAATTAAACTATGTTTATATATTTTTTTCTAAATCAGTGTTTCGGGGTTGGCAAATATTTCGCGTGTAAACTAATTTTGAAAAAAACGTTCTTTATATGAAAAATAATTAAATTCCTCCGTCAATGCGCCGTATACAATCACGTATAAACTTAAAAAGTAATATACATTATTTACAACAAACTCCCTTTATGTACCGACATCCTCAAAACTGTATTGCTCCGCTCAGTATCTACAAATTCCAAACTAGAATTCCCCTCTCCAACCGGGCCCCATATATTATCCACCCCAAACACGTCTCTTCGCAAACGTCAAATCTCGATTATCAACACAAACCAACCGCCGAATCCCGCTAAACAGGGCCGCATTAGCCCGGCATATTCAAT
>JAPYZP010005219.1:0-17018 GCA_030522985.1 Torymus sinensis
CCCTGCTGGAAAAAACCGACAGGAATATATTAAAATCAATTGAAATTTAATCGATTTTAATAGATTCAATACCATCTAATTGACTCACTTGAAAAGGTGGATAGAAAATGAATCGTTTTGTATCTTTTTGAATCTCTATCTATTATTATGTTGATTTTTGGCATTCATTTCAATTGAGTCTAATTGATTTCAAAATGCTTATTTTTCTAATCTTATTGAATAATTTTTTAGTTATAGATATGAATCGATTATTATAGATTTAAAGCAACATACAATTCAATCGCCTTTTATGAATATGAATTCTGACACATACAATAATTTTCTATAGACTTAAATGCAAAAATATATCAATTTATATTCATTCAAATTCGCACAAATTTCTATCCATTTGAATTAGCATAAGTCATGCTCGTGGCTTTCGGTTTGAATTGATTGAAATTCTGAGGCATGCTCTATTGATTTTAATACTAAGAAAATTAAATTTCCAGAGCCAAATTCTATCAGTTTAAATATATTGGTAGTTCTATCGATTTTCATAAGAATAAAAATCGTGCCTAGCTAATAGATTTCTATAAGTTTTAATATGAATGAAAATTCTATTGCATCTAATTGTAAAAATGTCTTGAATTTCTACATAAAGTTTGGTCGATATAAATTGGTTCAAATTTATATCAACTTTAATTCAAACAAATGATTCGCTGGGTTCTAAATTTGTATTGATTTTAATGCCGATGAATGGCCTATAGATTTTAATAATAAAAAAGTTAAATCTCCATGATTGAATTCTATTTGTTTAAATATATTAGTATTTCTATTGATTTTTATAAGAATAAAAATCGTACCTAACTAATAGAGTTCTATAAGTTTCAATACAAATGAAAATTCTATTGCATTTAATGTAAAAATGTCCAAAAATTTCCACATCATGTTTTATCGATATAAATTGATACAAATGTCTATCAGCTTGAATTCAAACCAGTGATTTGTGCGGTTCTCAATTTGTATTGATTTTAATGCCGATGAATGGCCTATCGATTTTAATAATAAAAAAGTTAAATCTCCAGGATCGAATTCTATCTGTTTAAATATATTTGTATTTCTATCGATTTTCATAAAAATGAAAATTGTGCCAGCTACTTAATAGGTTTCTTTACAGGTTTTTATTGAAATAAAAGTTCTATTGAATTTAATGGAAAAATTATACCGAATTCAACATGTGAATTTTTATCACTCTACTAATAGGTACGAATAATGTCTGTCGATTTTAATTAACATAATCCGTACGACATCGATTTTAATGATTATCGTATTTGAATGCGAAACAGTTGCTCGTGTATATTGTTACGAGTGAGCTCTCGCAACTTCTTTTTAATAATAAAAAGTGACGGACCCTGGGCTCAACCAGAGCCGCCGACTCGCGAGTCAGAAACGCTACCATCAAGCCACGGCCGCCACCCGTCAGCTTTCTTCTAATCGGCGTCATATTGTAATCGAACGCCCTGCTCATTTCGTTCTTCTATATTCGTACGTGTATCCAAACGTAACAATATGGATTTCTATTTGTTTTAATACCTATAAATTTCAATTGATTTCTACAACGGTAAATCTCACGTTTGATACATCGCATTAATCTTAATGGTAACGTTGTTTTTCACCATACCCTCGCCGAAAGTGTCACTTCCGCTCCTGGTGAAAAATAGTATACGCAACACGGGGATAAAGAGATCCTTACATCCCTAATTACGTAATATACTATTTTATTGAATGCAAAAAGTAATATAAAATAATCATCTACTGCTTTGAATCGATATATAATTAGATATATTAAATAATATTTTTTAATTAAAATTGTTAATGAATTCTAATAATTTCTTTTTCTTTGCATACACAATTTTAAATACGTGACCAATCTTACAATTAAATTCTTTTTTAGGTACGACTGTTCCTCGGGAGAGCCATATATTTTTCAGAATACCCAGTTTCATTGTTTTTTTTTTTTACACGCATTTACTTATTTATATTTATATTATTAAAGGCTGAATAAATTAGAGTATGTATAAATTTTATAATATAAACTGTTTTATTGCACTTCATAATCTTGAGGTAATTTACATAAATATCGCCCATTCGTTACGCTTACTAATATTAATTTACATACAACATTATATATAGAAGTAGTAATAACATTCTCTGATCTTTCATTCTTTATTTTTTTAATATGAGAAATGCCATTAAAAGGCTCATTATCAAATACATCAAATAGGGATAAGTAAAAATGGCATTTTCCATGAATATTTAAGATTTTCAATATACGTCCAAATTGCCCTGTTCGTAATTCAACTACGGTATCATCGGTTTTATTTGCTCGACTATATTCAATGCTATGATAAACAACACCTTTAAAAATGCACTTTGGAAACACTAATGCTTCTTGCATTTCGCAAGTATTTTCTAGAATACCTCTTCCAACATACGTAACATTTTCTTCGTTTTCTTTGTTACAAATAGTTAAACGTTTTTGATCGAAGATTTTCTTGCAGTAGTTGGCAGTTTCCTCTGAACATGAAAAACATTCAGCATTTCCCGATTTAAAAATCATTGACTGCAATTGTTTTCTCGCTATTTGTCGATCCATACCATTTGGACCATTGATAAAAGTTTTAAAAATATATATAAAACTTTCAAATGGGAATGCGGAATTCATGGATAGCGGTCCAGTTTTTCGGACAGACTCTACTGCGTGCATTAAAACATGTACATTAAACGTCATTCTCTCTTCTCCATACAGTACTTCATAATGACAAATGAATTTCAACAAATCGACTTCGCATTCTCGCAATTCTCCATCCGAAATTTCAGGCTTTAAAAGTACGTACGCGCATTTGACTAGTAAACTGTAATGTTCAAGAGCTTTTGGGTCTAAAATACCTTCCAAGCATGGCAAACTAAAGATAAGTAGCCAGTTCTTTAATTCCGAAGCCTTGGGCTTCATTTTTCCTTGAATAATACCAGCTCTTGGTAGTCTATGAACTTGATGACTCGGAGTAATCGATAAATATCTTTTTTCAATCCTTTCAATGCATGCTTTCTTTATTTTGTACGGTGACGAACCATTTTTCCACTCATTCCATATTTGCCATGTAACACCTAAAAGCATGGAATGCATGTACTCATATGAAAATGACCAAACCATGTCAAAATTGTGAAGATTCTTCAAATTCGAAAAGCCTTTCACTCCTTGTACGATAGTGCTACTTTCTATTGCACTCTTAACATCGCGTTCATGACTTTCATGCGTTCTATTCACATTTTCTTGCTCAAAAACATAACGTATTCCATTCACAGATTTAATGAATACACCTCGTTGGTAACACCAACTGCATCCATGGTAGCCATTAAATTGTACCCGATTTTGCAGTATAGGGCGACAGACAGAGTCAACCGCACAACTTACAATAAAAAATTTGAATACAACTTTAACACCATCTTTCTTAATTACAACGCCATTTAAATATAGGTCATTGATTTGTTCACAAAACTTAGATATATACAAATTCATTAAAGCACTCTTTGGTTCTATTGCTGTAATTAATAACCCTGCGAGAAGTAAAAATCGAAACCGAAATTTTGGTGATATATCATTTAAAATTAGTTGTATAGGCCAAAATCCTCGTTTACCACTTCTTGTTAATGGCGCACCGTCAGTATTAAAATTTAAAGTTAATAAATACTCTGATTCTTTACTAGTATTGGTTTGTAATAAGTGTTTACATATTTCTCCATCACGAACATCTTTGATTATGTTCGTACTTTTTGCAGTGGTAACTCTTAAATTTTCTAATAAGTTATTATATATATCATCGTTTTTTAATAACAATTGAATTTGATATCGTAAATTGATAGAGGTGAAGTAATTTGGAGACGCACTATTTATGATATCTTTTTTTTCACACTTTACGCAAATAACATCTTTCTTTTTCACTTTTTCTGTTGCTTTTACAGAATATATTATTTCATTTGAACATTTAGAGCAAAAGTAATGATATGTGACATTTTTAGCTTGTGAAGAACAACATTTTTCCATAAAATATTTTGACAAAGGCAAATTGTGAAATTCTGGACCAGCACAAAATTTTAATAAATCAACACACGCTAATTTTGCTTCATCTGAAAGATGGAAACGTAAAGAATATGCTGTACATAGCGTAATAACATCACGTACAGTCAATGTTGATGCTTCAAACATTACTTTATCAAATAAAGGGTATTCTTTATCATCATGTTCAAAACTATCATTTTCTCCATCACTACTACCATCATACGTACTATTATCACTATTATATTCTGTAGTTGTATTCATAGATTCGGGATAACGGTTACAATATACATCATCTGTACCTAATTGTTCGTCATAACTAAAAGAATTATTCATTTCACTATCGTTACTCACTGCATCATTGTTTATTGTATAATCATCAGCATGTTCATTATTCGAATTACAACCATCATTAATATCCTTAATATTATCCTCAGTTACATTAGATTCTTGGTTCATATATTTTGGATTATTTGATGAAGACAAATTTTGTGTAACATCAGAAGGATCATTCAAAGATTCATTGTCAGAGCTCCGAGCTGAATCTGCACCAGCGAAATCTCTACCAATAAAAAAGGCCTAATTAAAACACAATATAATATTGAATTTTAACATCTTTCAAAGCTTCCTTCGTGTGCAGAACGGTGGCTATCCGTTTATCTCTTAAGTCATCGCTCAAGTAATTAGTTATAAATCATCGTCAATATTCGAGTAACGAATTAAGATAAAATTAAATTAAATTAAACTAAATTAAGCAATTGCTAAAGTTTTTGCTTTTGTGCATTATTAATACAAATTATTAATACAGATTATTAATACAAACCTGTAAACTCCGCGCATTCTCTTCGATATTAATTATCCGCAAAAAACACTAATTTTTAACCAAAAATGCCGGCAGTCTAAAGGTTATGATATTACTTAAGCAATTAAGTGATTAATTAAATAACGAGCCAAACATTTTAAATCGTAAATTAAATACTTGCTTTAATAAAATTGTAAGTTATTTCTTATATTTTGTTTTAAAATCCTCAAGTTATTACTTGATTAATCTCTAGAAATACGTAAGTCTTGAGTTTTACAAACAAAATACGATCTCGAGTTATGTGGTATGGTACGAAATTCAGTCTTGTCGTTGCATATGAACCGATATTTTATTGAAATAAATAAGAACAAATAATAGCCGGGGAATGTGAGGTCCACACAGAAACGAGAGTTACGTAGACGCACTACGACAGTAAGTGAGTGGATTAATTAAAAAATCCTTACACTCAAATAGCCGAGAAACACCAGTATCATACAAAAAAAGAGAGTTACGCAGACGGGAAACAGTACGAGAGACGAGTAATTAAGATAAGTTTGAACTCAAATAGCCGGGGTCCTCGAGATCCGCGTAAAAAATAGGGTGTTACGTAGACGTACATCGGTAAGCGATTTGATCAATAAAAGAATTATAAAATCGAAGTATAGATAGTCAGGGGACATGATGGCCCTCTATCAAAAAGGGGCAATTGAAATCGATTAAAATTTATTAAAATCTAATCAACTTGAATAAATTTCAATATCTTTTAGTAAATTTTAATCAATTTTAATCAAATTCAATTGTCATTCTTGTCAAGAGAGCTAGGTCCGCGAAGACAAGAATGGTAGCTACCCTTCTACGTAGCTGTAAACGTGCCACAGTCAGCAAGTCGATTTATTAAAAAAGCGAGGCGATTAATTAAAAAAATTATAAACTCAAATATCCGTATGGAACACGTGGTCCATGCAGAAAAGGAAGTTATGTAGATGTACCTACGACAATAAGTAAGTCGATGAATTAACGAGTATGATGCAAAAAAAGAAAGGTACGCAGAATAAGGGAGTCTACTAATTAAAAAAGTTCTGAACTCAAATAGCCCGGGGACGCAAAATTCACACAAAATAAGGAGTTATAGGAGTGGATTATGTAAAAAAGGCTTAAACTCAAATAGCCCTGGGACGCACGGTCCACGTAAAAGATAGGAAGTTACGTAGACGTGTATCAGTACGCTAGTTGAATAATTTAAAAATTCTAAAATCCATGTAGTCAGGGGACGTGATAGCCCGTTGTCGAAAAGCGGCAATTGAAATCGATTAAAATTTATTAAAATCTAATCAACTTGAATAAATTTCAATATATTTCAGTAAAATTTAATCAATTTTAATCGAATTGTCCGTTCTAGGTAAGAGACGACCACGTGAAAGAAAGGTAGTTACGTAGACGTGGAACAGTCAGCGAGTCGATTAGGTAATTAAAAAAGTCTTACACTCAAATGCCAGGGCACTCCAGGTTCACGTAAAAGAAAGGGAGTTACATACAGACGTGCATCAGTAAGCGAGCTGTCATTAATTAAAAAAGAGGATTCGTAAAAGAAGAGGATTTAGAAAGAAAAACATAAGTAATATCTGATGATATTTTAAGTATTTACTTAATTTATTACTTAAATTTTTGGCTCATTATTTAAGTATTTGCTTAAATGATTATTTAATAACCCATTAATGTCTATGAAGAGGTCTATGGTTTTGCAGTAAATATTAATATCATGGTACTTCGCAAAAAAAGCATAATTATAAAAAGAAATAAAATTTTACAAATCATCAAATAATTATGAACTTATTCAAAAAACTAATCATGTCAATCGATCATACGCAACAAATTATGAAGAAGTATGCCTTTTTATTCCTAAAATATCAATTGGTTTATTATTATATAATGTTGATAAACATGTAACATTTTGCATCATCCAATATACATAAAGTAATTATGATATTTTTGGAATAAAAAAGGCTTATTTTCAAATAGTTAATAATTTGTTTAAACAATTTACAAAATTTGATTTCTTTTTATATTTTTATATCTTTTGACGAGATATCATGATTTAAATATTTACTTAATTAATTACTTAAGTAATTGCTTCAGCAGTTACTTGAGGAACGACTTAAAGATATATTCCACTATATATATCAACCACTATTCCCAGCAAAAGGGGATCTTTGAAAGACCTGAAATATTATATCATTTTTCTATATCAATTAATGAAATAATCAAACGTACAAATATCTTTATGATTTACAATTTTTACTGCAATATAAAAATAAAAAACTTCTATAATTCATTTTCTCGCCATGAGTCTTGTCGCAGTCAGTTTTGTAATAAAAGTCTTGAGCGATAATACCTTTTAAATTGATGAGACGATGCTTCTGTCGAATTAGTTAAAACTTCCCACTTTTTTCTAGTTTGACTACATACATCAGATTCTTGGTAATCTGCATCCAAAAATTTTTTGTAACGAATTCGTTTTTTAGTAGGTGGCTCTTGTACTTCATCATCTGTATCACTACTAGTCGTACTAGCAGACATAATCGCACTTATACTTTCTGCGGGTTATTCATATATTTACTATAATAATATATTACAGTTGTAAACGCAATAATAATCTGTAAATTCAAATTTTGTAGAATTAATTATTATAGCATACTCGCATATTTATAGCTGCTAATTATTTCATATTTTTATACAATGTTTTACCGTACGTACCTTATATACTTTTCTGGTGTTCACTAAATAAATTATAATAATGTACAAATTAATCAGGAATTTCTGATAGATATTCTAAATAATTTATTATTGTTATATATATTGCGGCACACTATATACAGCTTTATCAGAAAAAGCTTTATTATTTATAAGTTATTCTTTTATTAAAATTGACTAAATTTTAAATAAATATAGCAAAGTTAATTGTGTGTTTACAATTTAGCAAAATGCGAGAGGTTTGCAAGAGGTCATGACAGTGCAGAATAATATATATATCGACTCAAAGTATAGTTATAGAGAATTATTTTCACACTTCAATTCGGTAAATAAAGTAGGTGGCAGACCCGTAAGAACTACGTATGTACATGGGCTCTACCGCTCTACGACAGTTCTCTATTTAAGTTCACTACTCTAAGCCAATCATATCCGAGCTTTTGCTTGGAGCTTTGCTGCGATTGGAGAGATAGCGTGAGCGAAGGCACGTCTCCCTCTTTCTTTCCGGGCCCTCTCCCCTTTCTGCGCGGGTAAACATTTCCACGCGTGTAATTAAAGCATATTGCAAAATAGATTTTATTAAGCAGTATTTCGCATCTTGTAAAAAATAATCATATAAGTGGCATCTGAATATAAATAATTATTTACTGCTAACATTATTTTTATTGTGCGTGTGTGGATTATAATTGATTTTTTGGATAACAGTAATTTGTTTAAAATTGGTTTTTGATATACTATTAACGAAGACCACGCCGCGTGTTCAATTTGTTGGTTAGATTAACAGATTTTTAGAAAGAGTGGATAATATGTTTGCATACATAAAATTTCTTGAAGGACCAAATGTCGGCGATAAATTAACAGTGCCAATTTCAAAAATAAATCATAAATTTAAGGATTTAAATTTTGATAAGAGGAAAAAATACTTTGTTCAAGATAAAGATGGAAGTTACTACAAGGCAATGATAATATTCTTAGAAAGTAAGTTTTTTACGATTATTTTTATTTTATTTTTTTAATAAATGTGTCAAATGTATAGCAAAATTTTTTTTTACAAGTAGAAAAAATATTGTAGGTTAACTTATTAACTTTTCACATGATTTTTTATATATCCTTAATCTATTTTTGTGTGCATTTATAGATACTAAAGCAGAAATTGATCTCAGAATACAAAAAGGTAGGATAAAACTTCCACCCCTGAATCAACTTGAAACTGCTACTGATGTAAGTACCAGTGAAGATGAAAAGAAATCTGTGCTTGTAAAATCCAAAAGTACATTGGATCCTGTTAAAAAATTAAAAGATGTAAGTACTTCTAAGAGACTATTATAATTTTACAGTTTTTATTAATACTCTCATAGAACATTTATTCTTATTTTAAAATATTTATATCATAGGATAAACGTATGAAAAAGTACGCAAGTACTCTAAACATAAAAGTTGAAAATTTAAATTCAATTTTAAATAATAAATCTTCCAATAATGAGTTGATGGAAAAGAATGACATGACAAAATCCAGCGAAGGTAAAAATGTAACGAAAGAGACTTCAGGACCTGTAAAGCGAAAGAGTCATAGTAGCGGCGACCATGAAAAGAACCAAATAGATTATAGTCCTCTTAATAACATAACAAATAATATTGATAGCGATCAATCGGATGACAGTCAAGTAAGAGATATTTCACCACTACATTTTAATGGCCAAGAAAATGATAAGAATATGGACAATATTAAATTAGATAGTCAAGTAAAAACTGTTCCACGTGTAAGTATTTTATGCCCATACACACACACACACACACACACACACACACACACACACACACACACACACACACACACACACACACACACACACACACACACACACACACACACCACACTAATTTTATGAACCGGATTCACAAGATTAAAGAAGTTATCTCATTGGTGGATCCAACGGAAAGGGGTTCATAAACTATGTACATATAACATGATTATAATTTCTCTAATCACTTTAAAAAGTACTTAATATATATGTATAATGTATAAACTGAAATTTTTAGATGATATCAACAACAACTGTAAAAATGTTTAGGACTGAAAAAGAATATCAAAATAAAATTGGTACGATGCAATCAGAACTTGATAAGCTAAAGAAGAAATATGATAGTTTGGAAAAAGAACACAATAAACTTGAAAAAAAATACTCTGAATCTAAAAAGGAAATGAAAAGTATAAATGAAAATTATGAGACCTACCGCAAATTGAATATTAATTTGCAAAATATGTTAGCTGATAAAAACAAAGAAGAGAAAGGTAAGATAATATTTGTACTGAGAGAAATTTTGCCATGTATTCCTTTTTTTTAGCTAAAAAGAAAAAAGGTTTTTTTTACAAAAAATATGGGTAAATCCATAACTCTTTAGACTACTGTGAAACTTTCTCTTAAATTATTTTTTGCTGCTATTAGCATGGTCTACGAAGCACACAAATGAGACTGCGGGTAAAATCTTCAACGTAACCTAGAATCCAGTCTCGTGTATCTGTTTCACAGGCCATGCTAATACAGCAATAAATAATTTAAAAAAAGTTTCTTCTTTCAAAAAAGTTTCTAAACAATATAGTTGATAGTATTATGGATTCGCTCATATACCTATTCATTATTCTGAAAATTCTTAAGGAAAACACTATTATAGATGAATCAACTTCAAATTTTTGATATCTGATATTATAAAATCAATCCCATAACAGACAAACTTTTTCTGAGGTTCATTCCTCTAATACTTGTTAAAAGAAGTATGTTTGGCATCGCTCCTTGATAAAAAATTATAATTTTAATAGTATTTATTGGCCTAGAAAACAAAATTAATTCTTAGTTATCGTAGAACATTTTATAATTATGTATTAATTTCAAAATTTTTATATATAATACTTACATCTTTTCTTTGTGTTAGTTCAAAACTTTGTATTTATTTATATCTTCTTAACTTGAACTGTCATGCCCATCGTAGTTGCTTGATCTAGGAGGCATTAAAAACTATACAAAACTAAGCAAACCTTATCACCTTCAGTCTCTTAAGTTTTAAGGGTTACGTTATTTTAAAAAATTGAATAATTTGACTAAATTATTCATTTAGCAACTGAACCCTGTATTTTGTTGTTAATTAATTACAAATCATGTTAACTTATCTACTCAGTTGTAGTATATAATATATTGAAAGATACAACAATTTCTGACAAAAACATCTACCTTATTTGAAGACAGTGAATACAGTTTTTTCAAATATTTTCTATTTACCGTTGAATTGCATCAATTAACCATTGTCGCTTTAAAAGTATATTCATCTACTCTAGATAAGCTATATGATAAATAATTTCAACGACAATCTTGAAGTCCCAATATTCTCATTTTAGCTTATTATATTATAAATATATATTAATATTTATGGCTCTGCATTCTGAAAAATTTTGATAATACACAAAGAATCATATTTTATATTTAAAAGTACAATATAAAAAACATAATTTTACATATCTGATTATAAAATCAATATGAAGGTCTATTTTCCGGGTGATCAGACTTGAACCGTTGAATTTTTTTTTCATAACACTTTTTATTTGCATACTTCTACGATTATTCTTTAAGGCTCTTATACTGCCGTGTCATCATTGTCTGTCGAAACAGGCTCAATACTTGCCAGACGACTAATCGATTGTACAAAGTCAATATAAACATTGATATCCTTTCTACTTCGAGAATGTCTACATCAGTTCTCATGTGCCTTATAGGCCCTAATTTACTTCCAATGCAGAGAATAACATGGGTTACTATATCTATATACATAAGATACAAGTGCTGTTCCTCATGTATATATAGATATATTAAGGCTCGTTACTACGCAAAAAAATGAACGCAGGGAACAGGTACAGAAATAATAAGGTATCTATCTATGTACGTATAATTGGGGAACAGCGCTTATTCCTCGCTGTTCCTTGTACATATAGATATAGATATAATAACCCAACATGTTATGATGTTATTTCTGTACCTGTTCCCTGTTCCTTTCAAAAGGTAGCGCTCAAAACCGATCAAACCCGATTAATTTACAAAAATATGTATCAGAAAACGATTAGAACCAATAAAATAAGATAAAATATGAATCGATTTCAATCGGTTGCAATGTGGAATTGTGTGAATTATTTGGGGGTTTAGTCCGTTTAAATCGGACATTTCTAACAGATATAGTGCTATATCTTGAAACAATAAATAATTTGTCTGCTATTTTAAATTACAGATTTAACACTGAAGATTGGAGTAATAATCTTGTTACAAATTACATAAACAAAGTACACAAGTAAAAGTATGATTTGTATACAATTAAGTGTTTTTGGTTATTGCTTTGATCACTGCTTAGATATGGGCTTGGAACTTTTTATACACCTATTGTGTACTTGCTTCTTGATAATTTACTGAAAGCAAATTTAAATATTAAAGTGTGATTTTCATATCGATGCATTCATTAATACTAAATTTTGCTTAAAATAGTTTTAAAACTGTCAGTCTACTTTAAAAATCAAATAAAATCTAAAATTACACATAAATATAATAAATAATACAATGACGATAAGTATTTGATTTCAGTAAAACAGTTTCTGAAAGTGCGTACTCTGTCGAAAAAAGGCAATTGAAATTGATTAAAATTCATTAAAATCTAATAAACTTGAATAATTTCAATATCTTTTAGTAAATTTTAATTATTTTTAATCGGATTCAATTATCAGTTCTTGACAAGGTTCAGTTTGGCTTGAAAATTTCTATAATTAGACATAATCCACGAATTAAATAATTATATCTTGATAATGGAAATTATTTAATGCTATGTTATCACTGCATGCATGGTGTTTTATTTTTAGAATATAACTAATTCTTACATTGGTATGAGATTGATTGGAATTTTCTTCTTTAATCTGAATCCATTTTAGTTTCTTTTGGGTGATAATATAAAAGGCATCCCTGCTAGAAACATTAACCAACAGCTGTTTACAAAATGATCCGTCATTCGCTTGGCCTACAGTTCAACTAATCGTTGGTTTAAACATGCTATAAATTTATGTATTGAGTTAAGGAGCCCTTAAATGACTAAA
The DNA here is from genome assembly GCA_030522985.1 of Torymus sinensis. Taxonomy (NCBI): domain Eukaryota; kingdom Metazoa; phylum Arthropoda; class Insecta; order Hymenoptera; family Torymidae; genus Torymus; species Torymus sinensis. The sequence goes on from JAPYZP010005219.1 coordinate 12,769, forward strand.
ATAATAAATTATAATTATTCACGTGTTATACAATAAAAATAATCAAATTAATAATAATAATAATTAATGCTAGGTAGACCGTCACTGTGTAAAATGGTACAGCAGCGGCAATTAGCAGCAGTTTTAAAAAAGTTATAGTTTGTCAAAAATAATGTAATAAAATCACTAAAAATTTCAGAATTTTTTCAAGTATTCAATGGGTGGTACTTTAAGCTATCTTCTCACTGTATTTTTGATAGCCTATAACTTTTTTCTAAAATTTACATTTTTTAATGAAACACAGCTTAAATAAAGAGATCCCATTTTTATCGTAAATTTTTCATTTTAGACATAAAATAGCTTGGGTCTCGGGAAAAAGATCCATTCACAAAAACCCCGAGACACGTGTCTCATTATTTGTCATGAAGAAGTACATCCTAAATTTTTAGACAAATCTAGGACCCGCGCGCCTGATCATCTCCTTATTAGTAGCTTCTGTATCATTATGAAATACGTAGGCTTATTGTAGTTAAATAGTGTTTTTATCATACCCCAGCGTAAAGTTTTGGGTTTTGGGGTTATTTCTTAACTTTAGGGGATAAAAAGTCAAATCCTCTTACATCTAGAAACTGTACCACACATGTCCGGTTCTCTAATTGTTTCCCTGTTAGTGCCATGATCCACGAATTAAGTTGTATAATAAGTCACATATTCAATTACATATGTAATATAAATATCACGCTTGCATGAAATTCTGCTTGTGCCATATTATTTTTTTTTACTTATAATAAGTCTCATTGAATTTACATTATTTTATAACTTTTTTACTTTATGTTAAGTTCTTAAGGAGCAGTTAAACCCTCAAGAAGGAAACTTGCCTATCGGAAATAATTTTTTGCCTATTGGATGGTACAAAGCTGAAACTAAACAGGTAAAATAATATATGTTGTAATTTGATTCGTGGTGTTAATTGACTCCATTATTTGCCTATAAATATTTAGTTTTACTAGAGATTGCCATCATCGATGAATCGCGTTGTCCGATAGTATTCGACTATTAAATAGATTGGAAAATAGAGTTTTTTTTACAGATTTGAACAAGCTCCTTCTTGACTAATTCATAGAGATATTTAATTTAAAATTATGATTTATAACAAAATAAAAAGTATTATTATAAAAACGGTATAAACAAATATTCATTTTACTTTCGCCTCGCAAAATTTACTTTTGCACCGTAAATTTTACTTTCGCCTGCCCCGCAAAATTTTACTTTCGATCCGTAAATGAAATTTGCGGCAAATATATGCAGGTGTTTGAATAACTGTTAAACTATTATATATTTATTTTATCTTAATGAATTTCTTTTATCTAGATTCATATTGGAAGAGGTATGTGGTGGGATAAAACCAAATGTTCTGACATCACCATTGCATCACGCAATCCACGCCAATGTGCAGGCAACATTTTAGCAGGTATGTTCGGTACTGAACTTTTGATGAAAAGTACTGTCACGGGAAGGCAAAGCAATGCAAGCAAAGGAAAAAAATCTGAAAATGAACAAAATACACCAGAACCAGAAATTGGAAAGTTGGATGGAGTAGCATTGGAAATCTGTTTAGGTATATTTTTATTACACTTATACTTTGAGCTTTAACTAGATTTTTATATAGAATTTTTAATTAAAGGCTCGTTATATATATTGAAAAATTATTGTTTTAGAGTACTACTGTTATTGTCTAGTTCAAAATTATAATTACATAAAAGATAGTGACAAATACAAGTTAGAGAAATCGAAATTTTATGAATACGCAAGCAAGAAAATTGCTTACTTAAAGAAACCACCGAAAGGTAACACAGACATACACATTTTTATTTTAATTAAAAAAGAGATTCTTATATTTTTCATAATCGTAATAATAATGTTTGAATTTTTAAGCTAAAAAAAATGATAAGACAGATCTGCATAGCTCTCCAGAAAAGGAAGCCTCTACTTCAGATGGTAAAAGATTAAAAAAAAAGAAAGAAGATGTAAAAGAAAGTGGAAAGATAAAAACAGCTTTAGCTGTTGTTCACGAAGAACCACGTGACGAAAAAGAAATCGAAGTGGATTCATCAAATATTGAAGCAAACCCAGCATATACGGTTCAGGAGCAAAGTACATATTTTTATTTTAATTAAAAAAGAGATTATTATAATTTTCATAATTACAATAATATGTTTGAATTTTTTAGGTAAAAAGAATGATAATACGTGCCTGCATAGTTCTTCAGAAAAGGAAGCCTCTACTTCAGATGGTAAAAGATTTAAAAAAGGGAGAGAATATGTAAAAGAGGGTGAAAAGATAAAAGCAGTTCCAGCTGTTGTTCATGAAGAAACACGTGACAAAAAAGAATTGGAAGTGGATCCATTAAGCGTTGAAACAAACGAAGTAGATATGGTTCAAGAGCAAAGGGACATTGAAACTAACCCTTATCTGGAATATGTTAATGTGAAGGATTTTTTCGAAGCAAAGAGTGAAGATGATACCCCAGTGGCTTCAATTAGCGATGTTGATTCTTACAATGCGAGCGATTTACAGACGGATGATGAAGCAATATAATCAACATTATATTCCAGACATTCTTTTTTAAATTTTAATTTGAAATTTACTAATTTATTCTTTTTGTGAAACAAATAATTGTAAGCGTTTTGTTTTTATACACTAAGGCAAACTTTTATTGAATCAATAAAAATAATTCAAAATGTGACAATAAAAGATTTAATTGAAGCAATTGAGTATATTGTTAAAGCAATAAAATACTTTGTTACATTCATAATAGTAGATTTTCATAAATAATTATTTTGCTAATATATTCAAGGGTTGATTTTTACAAACAAATATTTTATTGTTTTAATTACATATTTAATTAAGACAATTGGCTTAATGAAGTGTTTGATTGTCACATTTTAATTAATTTTTTATTGTTTCGATAAAATTTGGTTCTCAGTAATTTAACTTGTCTAAAAATTATTTTTTAGTATTATTAACATACATCACTTCGTGTTAAAAAAATAATTACATTTCCTAAGTATGTATATTTAAATTGGATTGCAATCAATAAAGTTGATCGCCTTAAAAGGCGATTTATTCAAAGACTAACTTTGACGATAGTAATTGATTGGTTTTTAATTAAGGTTAAGAATTATATTTTAAAGAAACCACCCATGCTTACTTTAAAATATAATATTCTATTGAAAATGATATAAGGTCCGATTGATTACGATAAAACGCGATTTATTTTAATACCTATTATTTCAATAAAAGTCGATTAATTATTTGTCTACGTAAGATCACATTTAGCTCTATTAAAAATTATAGGGTGAAATTAGAGATAATAGAAAAGAATTCATCCTTATGACTTTTTTTATAATAAAATGTAATTAGTTTGGGATAGATATTAAATTAAATTTGGATCGATAAAATGTTATTTATATTTTTTAAAAGCAATTAGTTCCAGTGATCGCCATGTGCCCAGAAATAGATTAAATTGCAATCTTAAAAAAATTAAATTTTTTATTTAAATTGCCTCTTATTGTGATTAATCGCGCCCATGATAACTTTAAAATACAATTCTATTCAAAATGATAAGGTACAATTAATTGCGATAGAAACAGATTTATTTTAATACCTATCATTTGAATAGAAGTCGATTAATTAGTATCTATGTAAGATCGTATTTAGCTCCATTAAAAATTATTGAATAAAATATGAAATTAGATGTAATAGAAAAGAATTCATCCTTATGACTTTTTTATGATTAAAAGTAATTAGTTCAGGATAGAAATTAAATAAAATTCAGAACAATAGAATATTACTGATATGCTTTAGAAGCGATTAGTTCTAGTGATCTTTTATTGCCTAAGAATCGATTAAATTATGATCTTGATAAAAAAAAATTGAATTTGATATGAAAAAATTGATTTGAATAATGAACAGATTTGAATGGTGAATCTTAATTCTTATTTTTATAATTAAATTCAATTAACATTCACACCTTTATAGAACTCAATTAAAATTGATAAATATATATTGAAAGAAGACAATAAAAATGAATTAGACGTCCAATAGACAATCAATTGACTTTAATTACCTTTTTTCTTATGGAGTTGTATCGCTTTCTATAATCTCATAAAGTTTAATCTTTCTATCAAGTTTTAATCCAAATCGGGGTATTAAGATTCACTATTCAAATGTATTGATTTTTTTCTATCGATTTCTATTGGTTTTTTCCA
>JAPYZP010005223.1:0-10695 GCA_030522985.1 Torymus sinensis
AACCCCGAGACACGTGTCTCATTATTTGTCATAAAGAAGTACCTCCTGCAGTTTTAGCCAAATCCGGGACCCGCACCCCTGATCATCTCCTTGTAAGTGGGTTAAAAAAATAAAGAAAAATATGGAAAAATCGAAAATAATTTTTTTTTACTCTCGGTTTGGATATTGCTATCACGTTTTTTTTTATTAATTACACAGTATTCCCGTTAAAATATTAATACAAGATTCTTGAAAAAAAAAATTTCATTTAAAAGTTTTATTAGTTTATCGTAATTGATAGCATATTTTTTTACTTAAGGGTCTTGAAATTACCTATCAATCAATATTTGTTTCAGCCCTGTCAGATGATACTAAGTCGGTTAAAAAAAAGAAAAATGTGTAAAAATCGAAAATAATTTTTTTTTGGCTCTAGGTTTGGACATCGGCCGAAACTGGCTCAATTTCTGAAAGGCCTTAAAATTTCCTATATATTCATATTTTTGTTGGCCCCAGTCGAATAATATTAAGTGGGTTAAAAAAATACAGAAAATTTTTTAATGTATGTGTCGGAGAGAGAATTGGTCAGTTCGAGTCGTGCACTCGTTCGTTTTATGCACTCTTTCGAATAAGCTTAAAAGTTTCCTGAAATTTCAAAGTTCGTATATCTCCTCTCCTGTTGGTCCTACGGCTCTGAAACCTATTGCAAACGATAGAGCGGAAAAAAATACGCTGATATAGGGTCTCTATGGCTTCGAAAAGGCCATTTTTCGACTTTAAGACGAAAGCATAGAAAAACAATTTTTGGTCTCGGAATCGCTTCAAATTTGTTTTACACGGGTATTTTTATGCACTCTTTCGAATAAGTTTAAAATTTTTGCGAAATTTCGAAATTTTTATATCTCCTCTCCTGTTGGTCCTACGGCTCTGAACCCTTTTGCAAACGATAGAGCGGGAAAAAATACGCTGATATAGGTCTTTTTGGTTTCGAAAATGCCATTTTTCGACTTTAAGACGAAAGCATAGAAGAAAAATTTTTGGTCTCGGAATCGCGTCAAATTTGTTTTACACGGGTAGTTTTATGCACTCTTTCGAATAAGCTTAGAGGTTTCCTGAAATTTCAAAATTTTTATATCTCCTCTCCTGTTGGTCCTACGGCTCTGAATAATTTTTGAATGATATAATTTTTTATAAAAATATCAACTTTATTTTGACATTTTTATCGTTGTATTATTCTCACCGTGTAATAATAACATTTTAAAAATACTATCTTAATTCATTTTAAAAATACTATCTTAATTTTTTTTAACTATTAGAAATGTTGACTTTGATAAAAGAAGCTGCAGATTTACAAAATTTATTTTAATATGATCTTTTGTACTATTTGGGAACAGATCTAATCGATTATGGAAAAATAGATCCCTCCTAAAAATAATTTTTTTTTTTTTACAAATAAGTCATTCAAGGAACTTCAAAAAATTTCAGGACTTCACCGCGAATCCAAAAATCAAATTTCCTCTTAAGGTGCTCAAACGCGGCTCTCCCCCTGCGTTTCTCACCTCGCCGCGCCGCGCTTGTTCCCCTGTCTTTCCCTCTTCCTCGCCGCATGCCACTGTTTTTCTCGCTCCTATACAGCGCTTATTTCTTTTCAATTAATTATCTCGGAATTTTGCACTAATCGTTATCGAGTAAAAAATCGTTTCCAAAGCAAAATTTTGCGATCTTCTTTTTGGTGCAAGCCATTTTATCGTAGACTAAGCCATTCTCGAGATATAGGCAAATTAAACTTTCAAACGCTGTTTTCACATAGAACCCCTGGACCTAGGAAGCTGCAAACTTCAAAATAGGATTTTTCGACCTCGATTTACCTAATAACCAAAATGCAGCCATTTCTGTGATAAGCCGATTCCAGAGCTATTTTTACTGGACTACTTTTACTGGACTATAAGTCGAGACGCGTTCATGTTCCCACCCTAGTGGACAGTGGCGCCTCGCACAATATTTGGAGGATTGGAGATTGGAGTCAGCCAAAGGCACGTGCGATTGTTATTGTTTATTTGTGTGGGCCATTCTGTAACCACCGGCTGATCCTTAGCGCTCGCTTGTTGACATCGTGAGTTTTTTATTGATACAAATGAAGGAATGGATAGTTGTTAGTTAACTATATATGCTACAGAATTTCTTTTCTTTGTTTAATCTTAAAAGGTTTAGAAGTTATATGTTTTGTAAAATAATTAAAATTGTTGGTCATAAGTAAATTAATAATAGTAATTTAGAGTAATTTGATTATAAACATAAAATTGTTACTTATACTTGATATTTGTTATTTTATTAAAATAACTTTCTTAGATCTGAAAAAATTATTATGAACAAGTAATGAAAAATGGAACAACCAGCAGAATCTGTAGAATGTCCAATTTGCAACAAAATATTTCCAGCTGCTAAAATACAAAGTCACGCCAGTAGCTGCCTTTTCTTGAGTGAATCGAATGAACCACAACAAAGAACAAAAAGATTTTTTTCTCAGGAAAGCTCTCCATCTACCAAAAAACAAAGACTAAGTATTGAAAATCATGCTAACATCACTAATAAAACTCCAACATCTCCACAACAACAATCAGTCTTAAATACTCAAGAACAACCAAATACTTCCAAAAATGTATTATCTATTACATTTCTGCTTAATGCATTGTAAAACATAAATTTTGTCTATAATTCTATTTACATTTTAGAATTCATACAATAAAGAAACAAAGCAAAAAGAATCAATTCCGTTATCTGAAAAAATGAGACCAACTGATATAATGTCATATGTTGGACAATCACATTTACTTGGGCCACAATGTATGTTGTATAAATTATTAAGTAAAACTGAAATACCAAATCTTATTTTATGGGGTCCTCCAGGATGTGGAAAAGTAAGTATATTTAATGAAAGTTGATTATTAAAATTAATCTTTGTTTCATTTAAAATAATGCCTTTATTATTATTTTTAGACATCACTGGCTAATGTAATAGCAAATTTATGCAAACATAGTCCTGATGGAAAATATCGTTTTGTTAAACTTTCTGCAGCTATAGCTGGTGTAAGTGATGTAAAAGAAGCAATAACAGTTGCACGTAATGAGTTAAAATTTGGGCGTCGTTCAGTAATATTCATGGATGAAATACACAGGTTTAATAAAACTCAACAAGATATTTTTTTGCCTCATATTGAGTCTGGAACTATTATATTGATTGGAGCTACAACAGAAAATCCATCTTTTTCTTTAAATTCTGCTCTTTTAAGTAGATGTCGTGTTATAGTTCTAGAGAAACTTTCTATTGAAAATTTAACAACAATTTTAGAATCAGCAGTTAGAAAATTGGATGGATCAATACACAATACTCATCAAAAGGTACATTCTATTTAGCAGTCTATATTCATAAATAAGGAAGACCACTTATCAGTTTCATTATTTTGTAAACATTCAAAATATTTTCAGAATTACTTAAATCATTCCAGTCAATCTTCTACCTCTGTAAGATTCAGTATTGACATAGATACAATAAAATGGTTAGCAGAAACTTCAGATGGAGATGCACGTATTGCTCTTGGAGGACTAGAATTGGCCATCCAATCTAAAGTTTCTAATAAAAATGAGTCTTCAAGCCAAGATTTGAATTTGATTTCACTTGATGATGTGAAAGAAGGTCTGAAAAAAACTCATATGTTATATGACAGAAAAGGAGACCAGCATTATGACCTGATTTCAGCACTTCATAAATCCGTTAGAGCTAGTGATGAAAATGCATCATTATATTGGTTAACAAGAATGATGGCAGGAGGAGAAGATCCTGTGTATATAGCTAGAAGACTTGTACGAATGGCTAGTGAAGATATTGGCTTAGAAGATCCAAAAGCTTTAGGTAAAGTGATAAAAGTGAAAAAAAAATTATTTTAGAACTAAAATTACTTCTTGTTTTTTAAATTCTTTATTAGGTGTTGCTGTTCACACAATGCATGCATGTAAAATGTTAGGAATGCCTGATTGTGATGTATTATTAGCTCAATGTGCAACATATCTAGCAAGAGCACCAAAATCTCGATTGATGGAGGATGCTCTTAGAGCTGCCCAGTACTTAGTATCAACTCAAAAAGGTGCACAGCCATCTGTGCCTATTAATTTAAGAAATGCTCCTACAACCTTGATGAAAAATTTAGGTAATAATTTTATAAATTCAAAAGTAATATTTTTAACTTAAAATACTTTTTTACAATTATATTATAACTTTGCAGGGTATGGAAAGGAATATAATATGTTGCACAAAGAACAATCTGGCCTTATCTATTTACCAGAAGAACTTAAAAATGCAAATTTTTTTGGTCAAAAATAATTCATTGAAGTTGAAAATACGAAGATTTCTTAATATTTATAAAATAATTTATTATAAAGAATTGTTAATTCTGTATATACTTAAATATTTTTATACTGATATACATGTGAGTTTTTATGCTAAAAATAATTTTATAATTAGCAAGTAATTGAAAAAATGTGTGTAAAAAAATAAAAACAAAATTCGTTCAGTTTTATGACTTAATATTAAACTTTGTAAATCACATTGACCATTTTTATGTCTTCTCGTCCAATAGAACCTTACAGTTTTTTATAAATTTATAGTCACAAAATAAATGATACAATTAAAATTCTTAAAATTATTCAAAATGAGATTAAGTTTCGGCACATACTTAAGACTAAAAATGAAATTAATAAGCTGAGCTCAGCCCTCTGTTCCGAGCTAACTTCCTCATTTATGCCGGCTGGTCGTCGGAAAAAAATTTGTTGTCCGAAATCTATGATTATAATAATAATCATAGAGTTCTTCTTCTTCTTCTTTGTATTTATAGTCGCGCAAGCTATATATATGTGAGTCGTTTTGAGCGGGTAATTCAAAAAAGCGTGTGGAAGCGCTGTACTGGAACGCTCTTGACCTGCATTACCTGCAACAGAAGAGAAACAAATGGGAAAGGAAAGAACCATAGAGTTATCAATTTTTCGAACGGCATAATAAGTAGGCATTTGTGATGGTGGATTCTTGAGCGAAACCACAATCCACATTGCATGCCGTATGCGCTATGCCGTCACAAAAAAAGTTGTTGTCCGAAATCTACAACATTTATAACTCTATGGTTATAAATCCTATAATAATTTTAATCATAGAGTTATAAATCTTATAGATTTCGGACAACAACTTTTTTTGTGACGGCATGCAATGTGGATTCGCTGTAAGTGCGCATGCGTAGTAGGTAATAAATACATTTTCGGCTGAAGTCGAGGTGGGTCTCGCTTCAGAGCCTTCCGTGACCGCCGGCCGACCGGGTTGCCGTAGTAGTTATTTGCCAAGTGTATATCCTTAGTACTTATATATAAGTATGTACTTATTTTGTTTTGAATATTGTTTATAACGTTGCACACACGTAAATAGTATTTTTGTAGTTTATTTTGATTACAAATTGTAAAACATAAGTTTAGTAATTCTAATATTCATTTGTGATAATTAAAAATTAGCTATTATAATATTTGTTGTAAACATAAAAATATTCCACTTTTGGAAAATATAATGTTTTGTTATTAGAAATACTATAAATAAAATTAAATCGCATGTGCTATGTGTACGATAGATTTACATACACAACACCTAGTATATATGTATACAAAACAAACATCACACCAAGCTGTTTTGAAACTTCTACTCTGGTCTATATTCTGTCGTACAAATAGCATCAGCCAAATTAAATTTTTCTATACCACATTTAAATTTGACCATTATTAATTTATTGTACTTATTAATTTATTAATATTAATTGTTGAATGTAGTTTTTTAATTTTTATGTAAAATATAATGTTTTCTAATTTCATAGGTTACAATTATGAGTAAATACAGAAGAAAGGAATCTTCAAGTGAAGATAGTGACAGTGAAGAAGAGCGCCGAAGGAAGGATATTAAAGAGAGAGATGAATTTGCTAATCGTCTCAAAGCAAAAGATGAAACTAAAACACGTAAAGTGGCTTTACCAGCTGGCTCTGGAGCAGGTAAAAAATTTGTTTACATACTTGTATAGTAATATTTAACTCATACAGAATAAATAATATTAATGGAAATTGATGTATAGCTGAAGCAGCAAAAAGACTTAAAATCATGGAAGAAGAATCAAAGGAAAAACTAGTTCCCAAGTTACGTATAGAGTCACGTCGGAAATATTTAGAGAAACGTAAAGAAGACAAAGTTGCGGAATTAGAAGCAGATATTATAGATGATGAATATTTGTTTGAAGAACAAGTGTAAGACATAATTTTATTTTTATTTATTATAACTTTTATAAGTTCATAGTTTTTTAAAAGAAAATATCAATTATAGATTGACAGAAAGAGAGAAAAGAGAACGTTCGCATAAAAAGGAATTGCTTCGATTAGCTAAAGAACATGAAAAAGCTAGAGAACTTGAGAGAATTCAACGATACCGCATGCCCCTTGAAAAGGGGAAACTTGAAGAACAAGAGTATCTGGACAAAGAACCACCCCAGTCAGAACAGAGCAAATGGGAATCGGACCAAATGTCTTCTGCAGTGTTCAAATTTGGAGCAAAAAATAAAAAGGGTACCATGTCCTTAATATATCATATGAATTGTAATATACCTTTAGAGTGAAATAGAAAAAGTAATTATTAAATTATTTTCATAGCTCAAGAAGAATATGATTTACTTTTGGAAGATGAAGTAGAATTCGTTCAAGCATTGCAAATTCCTGGTGATAAAAAAGAAAGGAAAGCTGAAGTAAAAGCTACAGAACGTAAATTGACAAGTATTGAAGAAACTCAAAAAAGTTTACCTATTTATCCATTTAAGAAAGAATTAATACAAGCTATTAGGGATCATCAGGTAAACATTATTTGTGAAAATTCGTATGATATAACAAATTTTTTATTATAAACCATAAAATTGAATTTTTACCTTTATAGGTTTTAATTATAAAAGGAGAGACTGGATCTGGAAAAACTACACAAATTCCCCAATATTTGTATGAAGCTGGATTTACCGAAGGTGATAAACTAATAGGTTGTACCCAGCCAAGGCGTGTTGCAGCAATGTCTGTTGCTGCTAGGGTAGCTCACGAAATGAGTGTAAAATTGGGGAATGAAGTTGGTTATGCTATACGGTTTGAAGACTGTACATCTCATAGAACCCGCATAAAATATATGACAGATGGTACATTGCATCGAGAGTTTCTTAGTGAACCGGATTTAGCTTCTTATAGGTAAAACCGTGTTTATTATTACGATTTGTTAAAAAAAATAGTGCGTTTTATTAACATGGTAATTTTTTTTGTTTTTTTTTTGTTTTTTTTTTTTATTTTAGCGTGATGATTATTGACGAAGCTCACGAAAGAACGTTACACACTGATATTCTTTTTGGATTAGTAAAAGATATAGCCCGTTTCCGTCCAGAATTGAAGTTGCTTATCTCATCGGCTACATTAGATGCGACGAAATTCAGCGAATTTTTCGATGACGCTCCAATTTTTCAAGTACCTGGGCGAAGATATCCCGTAGATATATTTTATACAAAAGCACCAGAAGCTGATTACATTGACGCGGCAGTTGTATCCATTTTACAAATACATGCGACTCAACCTAATGGAGATATTCTAGTTTTTTTAACTGGTGAGTTGTTATTCTTCTAATACAATAGCTATGATACTATGCAAATTTTATGCGACATAAATTATAAATGTTTGATTATTTTTATTAAAGGTCAAGAAGAGATTGAAACGTGTTTTGAAATGCTGCAAGAAAGAGTACGAAGATTAGGTAGCAAGCTAGGAGAACTTTTGATCCTACCTGTCTATGCAAATCTTCCCAGCGACATGCAGGCCAAAATTTTCATGCCTACACCAGCTGGTGCAAGAAAGGTTGAAAATTTTTTTTTTTTATTATCTTACAATTTATCTTAGCATTCATTAAACTAAATCACAATATATCAGGTTGTTTTAGCAACAAACATAGCCGAGACCTCCTTGACAATAGATAACATTATTTATGTTATTGACCCTGGCTTCGCAAAACAGAACAATTTTAACTCGCGAACGGGTATGGAAAGTTTAATGGTCGTGCCTATAAGTAAAGCATCGGCAAACCAAAGAGCTGGAAGAGCCGGAAGAGTCGCCCCTGGAAAATGTTTCAGATTGTACACTGCTTGGGCTTACCAGCATGAACTGGAAGAAAATACTGTACCAGAAATTCAAAGAATTAATTTAGGTAATTTCTGTCACATTTAGACTTTTTATAGAACTTCTTTTTTGCGTTATTATCTTTATATAAAAGCTCTATACATTTTCTATTATAGGTAACGCAGTACTAACACTGAAAGCTTTGGGCATAAACGATCTCGTACACTTCGACTTTTTGGATCCTCCGCCTCACGAAACGCTGGTACTAGCCTTGGAGCAGCTCTACGCTCTGGGCGCGCTGAATCATCGCGGTGAACTGACCAAACTTGGCAGAAGAATGGCTGAGTTCCCAGTGGACCCGATGATGGCCAAAATGTTGCTGGCAAGTGAGAGGTATCGCTGTTCCGAGGAAGTCGCAACGATCGCTGCAATGTTGTCCGTGAATGGAGCGATATTTTATCGACCGAAGGATAAGATTATTCACGCAGACGCGGCGCGTAAAAATTTCAATGTTCCAGGCGGTGATCACCTCGTGCTTCTGAACGTTTACAATCAGTGGCAGCAAAGTGATTTTAGCACACATTGGTGTTACGAAAATTTTATTCAGCACAAGTGAGAATACTCTGTTCAATTTATTTTTATTATTCTTTTTGATTTCATATTAACTTTTACGTGAGTTTTATTTAAAGATCAATGAAAAGAGCAAGAGATGTAAGGGAACAATTGGTTGGACTAATGCAACGTGTCGAAATGGATCTTGTATCAGGCATATCGGAAACCGCTAATATCAGAAAGGTAATAATAATTGTTTATGGTGTAGAATATAAATATGCCAAAATTACGAAGTACAAGTGCAACTTTAACATTATTTTACAGGCAATTACAGCTGGATATTTTTACCACGTCTCTAGATTATCAAAAGGAGGACACTACAAAACTGCCAAGCACAATCAAACTGTATCAGTACATCCCAACAGTTCACTTTTCCAAGAATTACCGAGATGGATTTTATACCACGAGCTAGTATTTACCACGAAGGAATTTATGCGACAGGTAAATACAAAAATTATTTTTCAAATTATTACTGCAAACATTTGACTAAACCAATTTATCTATTAATTCCATACAACATAGGTCACCGAAATCGAATCTAAATGGCTTCTAGAAGTTGCGCCTCATTATTATAAGCCTAAAGAACTGGAAGATTCGTCAAATAAGAAAATGCCAAAAGTCGCAGGTCGTGCTCACTTAGATGGAACGAATTAGAAATATAGTAAATAATTTATTTTTGTACAGTTACGAATTTTCGTAATGATAAATATTGTAAATATATTATAAAAAAACACCTTTCGAATAAGACTTAATTTAATTATGAAAAATAGATGACGTTGATTTTGTAAACAAATAATAAAGTTTGTTATCTTTCAGATATAAAAGTTTTAGATCTACATGAAACATATTTATATTGACCCTTTTAGTAGAAAAAAAACCAGTACCTCTTGTTCTAATGACAGGGTTTCTACAAATCTGGAAAACTGGGAATTTTCCTGGAATTCCATTTTACCCCCTGGAATCAGGAAATTCTCCTGGAATTTTTGCGTGAATCCTAAAAATTTTAACGGTTTCTCAAACAGAATACTAGAAATTTTATTCCTAATAAAATTTCTAAAAAAACTTTAGTTTTCATGAAATCGACAGCTCCTATTTATATAATTTCGTTTCAAAACATAATTTCATATGAAGCTATTTAAAAAGTGGATGTAATATGATTTTATCTCTTAAAAGAATTGCATATAATGCTATTTGAACAGTGAGTTTGCTATAATGCTAATTGAAAAGTGAGTATGATATGATTCTATTTCAAAATTCAGTGAAACCTCTAATGCTTTGTCAAAATCGCGTTGCATATGTTTCTATCTCGATAGAGCGTTTAATAAAATGTTATTTCGGTTATAGGAAAGGTGGGGTGTCACGGACACCCTAACTTTAATTCAAGATTATTTAAAAGATCTATGGATTTCAATTCTGAAAAAAATTGAAATAAATAGTCTACCATTAAGAAACTGAGTTCACTCAATAAAAAAGTTATGTTGACTTATATGTTTCAATATAAAATCGGAAAGTACAACCCTTGAAAATGCTCTCTACGTGCCCCACTAGTGGGGCAGATGTGGCACGGGGGTGGGGCACGTGTAGCAGGGTCTAATCAGCAATAATTGAGGTTGAAACTATTTTCACGATTTCATTACATGATAATACGTGTTAATTAATTATTACATGAAAAAAGGAAACAGTTAATCTTGCTATTTTGCACAAGTTAAATTAACTGTTAAGGAAAAAGTACAGACTGCTTTAAAAAAAAAGTAGAAATCAATTTTTTTTTAAGTTTTAAAGTAAAAACTACTGTTATTGGAAATGAATATCAAAGCATAATGCCAATTTTACTTTACTAAAAAGTGAATTCTACTTTTTTTTAAAGCAGTTTCCACTGATTCTTATGAAAGTAAAATA
>JAPYZP010005224.1:0-15399 GCA_030522985.1 Torymus sinensis
ATAATCAATGTATCTTTGTTCTTGCATGCTACTCTTTTTGTTTGTATAGTTTTATCTTGCATTAAATGTTGTAAGACTGACTTCTCTAAATCTGTACTGTCTTTGCTATCTGTTTTTTTATTATTAACTTTGGCACTTGTTTGCTTTTTGGTTTAGGGTTGAATGTAGTTTCTGCGTAAGTCTTGATATTGAATTCTGTTCTTGTCTACTAGTTCATTGTTTAGTTGCTTAAGAAGTTAGTTTTCGATCTTGAGAGTTTGGATTTCACTATAATCCTCGTAAACTGTATCATTGAGACCCTTTTCAGTGTAGTTGTTTTTTCAATATCTATTTCTTTAATGATTTCTATATATATATTGTTATACTCACACACTCATACAATAAGTAATAAAAACTATTAATTATAAAAGAATAACGTATATTTATTTAGGATCGTAAACACACAATGAAACATGTTATCAGCAACAACGTCTCGTATCAACTAACTAACTCGACTCGAGAACAAGAAACTAGTTGCGTAGCAACGCTTTCGTTCTTATGTTCGATAATGATAGACGAATACATAACATTATTTCCCCTTCTTTCAGATTGCCGTCCCGACAATCTTAAGATAAATGAAAGAGGAGGCGTCTTTTTCAAGCGGGCTGATCCTTAGCTCACCCGAACAAAAGGGCCCGTCTCTTGAAAAATAGTTCCCTTCTTCCAAAACCTAATCAAAATGGCGTCATCTTGAAGCGGGCTAATCCTTCGCTCACCTGGCCAAAAGGCCCGTCTATTGAATTTTTCCATCTTAAATTCTTGAAATAAGATTAAAATCATCTTGAAATCTTTTTGAAATCGTCTATTTTAACCGGGTTGATCCTTGACAGATCCGATCAGAGGATCCATCTCTTAAAATGTAGAAATGTCATTTTTTGGTATCATCATGTCATCATTGGTGGGTAGAGTCTTATTGGTAATTGGACACAAATGGGAAGTTGGCATGCCGTGGTACCTCACCTCTGTCCCTGCTCTGGTATTCGCCCTGTGTCTCACGGGAAAAACCTGGATGCAGAAAACAACGTCATTGATTTTCTTGATAATCTTATAAGGTCCTTTCCAATTACTTTGGAGGTTCGGACTTTGACTCGGCGAGGATTATAAGACCATACTTTCTGTTGTTCTTGAAAATTGACATATCTGGATGTTCTGTCATAGGTTTTTTTGGTATGTTTGGAGGAGAAGAGAATATTTTTTCGTGCTGATTTGTGAATTTTATTGATGTTGGTTTTTAGTTTCTGGACGTAGGTACCATAGTTAGGATAATCTTCTTCTTTAGGAGGACATCAGCGTATTAAATTTAGAGGAAGTCTCAAGTCTGTACCGGTGTACATCCCCGATGGTGTAACCCCAGTTATTATGTGTACCGAGGATCTGTAAGCTAAAAGATACAAGGAAATCTAACGATCCCAATCTTATTGGTTGTCTGTTATGTATTTGGATAAGTATTCTAGTATTGTTCTGTTTTGTCTTTCTACCTGACCATTTGATTGAGGATGTAATGGTGTTGCTCTAGTCTTCCGAATTCCTAACAACTGTGATCTTTCTATAAATAGTTTAGAGTCAAAGTTACAATTCGAGAGGAACTCCATATCTACACATGAAGTCACGGACAAATACTTCAGCCTCAATAGTCTTTGTTCTCATATTAGAGAGAGGATAAGCTTCTAAAGTAATCTGTTCAACTAAAAGATACTTATTTCCTAAAGAAGAAATCGGGAAAGGTCCTAAAATATCGATTTGAATTCTTTCAAAAGGTAATCCTACATTATAGATTCTCATCTGATTGTGGCCTTTATCTGATGGACCTTTCTTTGTAATACAAATTGAACAATATCTACACCAATTTTCAACCTCTTTTTTATAAGAAGCCCAATAAAATCTTTTGCGAATTTTCTGTAATGTTTTATTAACACCAAAATGACCACCGGAAGAAGAATCATTTTAAAATAGCTCGAATATCATCATCTTAATGTTGACGATTTCGCCAATCCCATTGGGATAATTTTTCAAGAACTATACGACCTACTGAATTATCAACTTCATATTTTGATTCAACATTAAAGCAATAGTTACAAGAAGAATTATCACAAGGTGGTCTAGAGAGACCATATGCATTGCTATGAGAAATACCTTTCCGATGTATAATATTAAAGTCATATTGATCTAATTTTCCTATCCATCCGGCTAATTGACCATCTAAGTTTTTGAGAGAAAGAAGCCATGTCAAGGCAGAATGATCAGTATAAATCAAGAAAGGTCTTCCACATAAATAATAATGAAAATTTCTAACTGAATCTACTACTGCTAATAATTCACGGCGAGTAACACAGTAATTCCCTCAGCTTTAGACAGAACATGGTTGGAATAAGCAATGACTCTTTCTATTCCTTCTTGAATCTGTGACAAAACCGCACTTATTCCGTGATCAGAAAAATCTGTATTTAAAATGAAAGGTAAACCTGCACAAGGGAAAGCTAGAATGGGTGGAGTTAAGCTTGTTTTAAGTTAAAAAATGATTTTTGACAGTCATCTGTCCAATCGAATTTTGTTTTCTTTTCAGTTAATCAATAAAGAGGTTTGGCAACAGTAGAAAATCCTTTAATGAAGCGTCTATAGAAAGAACAGAAACCTGCGAAACTTTTTACCTGTTTTTTACATGAAGGAATTGGCCAATTAACTATAACTTCTATTTTTTAGGATCTCTCTTTATGTCCTTTTCTCAGACAATGTGTCATAAGTACTCAACCTTGCGTTAAAAGAAAGTCCATTTTTTCCTATTTAGTTTCAAATTGGCATTTCGCATTCTTACAAAAATCGTACGAAAATTATTCAGCATCTCACCGAACGATTTAGCGATAACCATAACATCATCTAGGTAAATCAAACAGATATCATTTAAAAGATCCTTGAGTATTTTCATCATCAAATCAAAATTTTCACCATCACCATCGTTCGAAAGTTGCTGGAGCATTGCATAATGCGAAAGTTATAACAATGAACTGCCATAAACCATTACCAATTGAAAAAGCTCTATCTTGTGGGCGAATCTTTACCTGCAAATACCCGCTTTTAAGATCTTAAGTTGAGAACCAAGACTTACCAGCTAATTCAGCTAGAGTTTGGTCAATTCTAGGTAATGGATATGAATCTTTAAGTGTTCTGTCATTTAATTTCCGTAAATCTACGCCAGATCTTGAGTTGCCATATTTTGTCCGTTTTAATATCACTTGAGAACACCAAGAACTAGAAGATTCTTTAATAATCCCTTGTTTTTGCATATCATTAATCATCTGATTAATTTCCGTTTGTAAATGAAAAGGAAAAGGACGAACCGGTTGTTTAATAGGACGCGGATCTCTAAGTTCAATTTTGTGTTCGACGAGATTACATTTCCCTGCAACATCATCATCATTGAAAATATTCTGAAAATCAACTAAAAGCTGCGTAAATTTCTCTTTCTGTGACGAGTCTGAATTCTTGGAATTATCTTCGAATACATTTTTTAACAAATCTGGTAATGCCTCAGTACAGTTCATAATTCTAAAACATCCCGGTTTGTCAGTACCACTGACAATTTCACTTGGGGTATTTTGATAAATTTTATCTATTGATTCTTTAATTCCAGGATTACTCAAAAAATCACACCCAAGTATACAATCGTCAGTGATATCTACAACAGAAATGATCATCTGAACTGAATACTGACCTAAATCAATTCGGACAAGTGTTTAAAACTGGCAGGAGGGCCTACACCAGTGGGATATTTTAGATTTGATCCATCAAACGGAATTCGATGACAGACTGACACAACAAATTTAGAATTGATAATGGTCACATGAGAACCTGAATATATTTTTAAAATACATGATTTCTTATCCACACTGCCATCAAACTCGGAAGCCTTTTAATTTCGAAGAACCCCACAGACACGTGTGTTCGAACAATCAGGTTCAACAGCATCGTGATTAGGAGCCTACTTATTAAATGTCGAACTCGCTCCTGAAAGTTTGACATAACCTAGTTTTCCTATTCTGGATATTGAGAGCGTATGTGTCCTTTCTTATGACAGCCCCAACACTCAAGATTTTTCAACCATTCTTGATGATTGAATGGCTGATTCTGTTTCTGAACCTCTTTACCACTAATCTGAGTCTTTCCCGAAAAATTTTGGGCGTTTTGAGAATCTTTGATATTCTATTGTAAAATTGAGTTGCTATTTTGTTCTTTGATAACTTTCACTTCTAAAGCTCGCGCACGAGCAGCCTTAAGAGAGGTTATGCGTTCCAATTAAAGAGTTTCCTATCTCCTATATTGTAAATACCGATAATAAATTGAGAACGAGCTATCTTATCTTGCACCTCTAATGAAAATTCAGGATATACTAACGCTGCGAACTTTTCTACATCAGCTGCTAATGTAGGAAGATCCTCCCCAGGCTTTTGCCGCCTATTTTGAAATAAAGAGTAACTACTTGATGCTAAATGTTCACCAAAACGTGCCTCTAATTTTTCTAACAAGATTTTTAAATCTAAAGTCTCAGTATCCTTAAAGCTACTCAAACCGCTTTTCGCCTTATTACGCAAAGAAGCAGCTAAAGCTAACATCTTTTTTTCATCATTCCAATTGTTAGACCTAGCAATCAAATTGAACTTAATCAAATGCTCAGACAGAGGAGTCATACCATCAGAAATTTCAACAAGTGTTCCCGTTCTCGCAAATGAACTATCACCTAACCTTATTGGTTGTGTGTTCTTGTTACTCATGTAAACCACGTTTGTGTTTGTTGTTGTTTGTGTATTAGAATGTTGGGTTGTACTCATCTGGTTTAATTTTTGTCGAAACTGAGCAAGTTGTTCCTGGAGAAAGAGTCGCTCTGCTCGCAGGTCATCGATTGTACGCTGATGATCGATTACTTCATCGTCGCGTACCCACAACTCCGCCGCGAGGTGTTTCTCCTCGGTGTTGCAGTCTCGCTTCAAGCTGTTGATGTCGTTGATGTTTAGCCTGACGATCAGCTTCCATCATTTCGTGTCGTTGTCGGTAAATATCAATGCCAGTCCTAACCTCATTAAGTTCCAAGAGCATTCCACAAAGAAGAGCAGGTTGGTGTACACCGATCGCCGGTGAGACGTCAGCCAGCGTCGATAAGTCATCGGTCATCACGCGCGCATGAGTCACCGAGCATGCGCCAGTCGTCGAGCACGACTCACCAGGCGAACTCCGGTCGTCAGACTGTTTTCCGCACAACATCCTTGACTATATGAAATTATTAATCCTGAAGAGGGACATATAAATGTCCGAAACGTTGAAAACTAAAAAATTGTGTTTTTATTATTCCTAATATCCTGAATAATAAACACCACAATTGGTAGTAAATTGGCCATTAGCTGCAAGATCAACAATTTATAAAAAATCTACCATTAGCTGCATTTTACAAAATTTGTCTTAGCAGTTGTAACAGTCGAGCTCGCGCATCTAAGATGTTAGAGGATATCACGCGAGCATGCGCACTACTATTGCTTAGTATATAGCATAGCATTAGAGAGAGAGTGAGAGAGAGAGAGACAGAGGGAAAGATAGAGAGAGAGAGGGAGAGAGAGAGAGAGAGAGAGAGAGAGAGAGAGAGAGAGAGAGAGAGAGGAGAGAGGGACGAGGTAAAGCAGCTAGCATTACCATTACTCGCTACACTTACGATGATTCTTCTAGAGCTCCGCTCTCCTCGACTCTCTTTCTCTCTCTTCCACTTTTCGATCGAGCTAGCGAGCGAGCTACCGATGTACAGTGCGGGCTTGGCAAAGGCACTCTGATTGTAGCAGTTCATCAAACCACACGTCTTGAACTGCCGGTACACAACGCAAGGCGTGTACCGAACGGTGGAGACATTCCCATCCTTGTCCTTCTGCTGAATCAGGAGGAATATAATAGAGCTGATGAGCCCCGCCGGTGCACAACGCAAGGCGTATAGCGCACGGGCCACACTCTATAAATATCCTTTCTACTCCAACCTACGCAGTGAAGTCCGCGATGTGTTAGTGCAAGGCGCAGGCACGCACAATGGCGAAACTGGTGAAATTCTCCCGACAGTACGCGAATACAGACTCGGTCCTACAAAACCCTCACTTGACGCTATTAGATGAACGTGACAACTGATGAAACACAGTGACAGGTCACACAGTATTAAATTGGGTTGATGTGTTTAACAATATTAGCTTATAGGTGGGAATAACTATGTTCTATAAAAGTTTTTAAAAATAGAAAAGTCTAATATTTTATATTCAACCTCCATATGTACAAAATATACTGATAAGAAAATAGAAAAATAGATAATATGCTTAACTTTAATAACTTTCATTCCTTCACTCCCTTAACTATTAGAAAATATTTTACACACAATTTTTCCATTGCTTAAAGGGTGAACAAAATGTTGTATATATGGAGGTTGAATATAAAATATTAGACTTTTCTATTTTTAAAAACGTTTATAGTACATATTTTTTCCCACCCATAAGCTAATATTATTAAGCGGATCAATAATGTGATGTTATATAATATAATGTCATATAAACTAAATATATTTGGTTAAATGATAGTAATAATAGTACGGTAGAATTTCTGTTACCTTATTTATCGGTGAAACTAGGAGTCTACTACTACGGTTAACTTTGAAGACATTTTTTTCAATATCTCATATTACTAAGTACTTTATTTAACTTTGGGTTATTATAAAAGCAAATTTTTTTGTCCTCAGGCCACAAAATGAATTTTTTTTTAAAAAATGAATGACCCCGTATAGAGGTCGCGAAATACTAAATATAAGGCCTAGGCCGCAAAATACATTTAGTATTTGGTGTCCTCTATACGGGCCGCGAAATACTCATTTTGAGGCCTTCGGTCAAAAAATTGTATATACTACCACGAACGCGAGCTGTAACATTCCCCCGAGTGCGATCTTTGGCGGCCTCAATACGCTCGAATTCTCGCCGAGAATGATACATTTTGCGTCCTTGGTGCATAATATACTATTATAACAAATTATGTGCCACATGCACATTTTGATTGCTGTTTTTTATATGACTTGTGTGTAAATTATGAATGTGTATCTGCGATACTTTTTTTTTATTTAAACATCTATACTTGAAATTTGTGTGATGTTTTTCTAATTCTTTTTACATATGCTGACTGAAACTTACTCTCAATATTTGGTAAGTACTACCCGCTACATAGGATATGGCCATCTTTAATACTCGTTCTAGCATGTCAAATAAAAAAAAATTGATTTTTTTTTTTCAAAAAAGCATGTTTTTTTATTTTTGTTTTTAAGAAAACGAAGTTTGAATACATTTAGGTCACTTCAAGGGTGGATCTTTGATCGGTCTTCTTTTATCATCATTTGAATATTTTAAATGAAATTTCATCATACTTTCATTAAATATTTAATATTAATGACTTCCTGTTCTTTTCAGTGAGAAAACTTCCTATCTTTTCTATAAAAAATTTGTTAATTCGTATAAAACCCTCAAAGAGTTATTATCAATTGCAAGAAAAATACAAAAATAAAACATGAAAATTCAATGTTAGACCTCTGATAGGCCCAAAAATGTCTTTAAAATATCTGATAAAATTCAGGCGTATTACAAATGAGTAGTAGAACATATTCCCAGAGTTTTAGGAAGATCAAATTTTTTACCTCTCGATTTGACAGAGTCGGCCATATATACACACATATGTACACACACCGACACACACATAAATAAATAAACTCATCAAACATAGCGTCCGAATTTATTGTGAATTTCTGATTTCGTCTATGACCCGCGTTATCAAAGTCGTCGAATCGGTATAAGCTTACCGACTAGAACAACAATCTTCATCGAGAACTCGAAGAGTACGTTTGTAGTTTGTGAACACATTGTCCAGGTACTTCGTGCTGAACGGACAAGCAAGTATATGCAGAGAGTCAAGGTAAGAAACGAATTTTGTGAGAAAAAGATAGAATTAGGTTAAAAAAACTAGATTTTGAAAAATTTTTAATTGCCATTTTAATTAAATTATAAGCTCGTTTAAAATATTTATCATATTTATTTTGAGATAAAATAACAGTTCATTTAATATGTAAAGAAATCTAGAATTCAACAATATTCAAATAAAGATTTTTTTGAAAGTTTTATTTATACTAGATTCATAGTGTATAAGGTGTTTTTTTTGTCAAGTGTTAATGTTATTAAACTAATAGTGAAAGTGAAAATAATAGTGAAAATAATACTATGAAAGCTAATTTAAATTAGAGTATTATAAAACCAGTTGTATGAATTATCTTACATGCAGAGAAATAGAATAGTTTAAGTATACAAAAATGTTCTATTATCTAATAAAAAATGTTCCTACTCGTGCTTTTCTTGTAAGTTAATTTAAGTTTGAGAAGCCACGTGGTAATCAATCGGCAGCAGTTTTTATGTATGGCTTCAAAAGCATAAAAAGTATAACAACGAATTTAATAAATATAATATAATAAAAATTAGCTTTCTAGTATTCATATATTAATGTTTACACTGAACTATAATAAATCGTTGACATTGTGTAGTCAGTCCTTTATCTTTGGCTTCTCGATTCTACAATTTGAATTGATGGATTCCATTTTCAAAACGGAAGACAAAGATAGTGGTTGTAGGTAAAACTTTCAGTGCATTCATTGTAATAGCATATCAGTTAATAACAATGCAAAAATCTTGTTTTAAATTTTTTTACATCTTATATACTTTTTATACAGGGAGACTGTTTTTATTATAATAAATCATTAAAAATAAACTCAAGAGTATTTCAAAAAATTTAAAGATGAAAATAAAAAGTTATATTTAAAACAATTTCTGCAAAATAATTTGCTGACAATCCTGAGAGATTATAATGTAGTTATTTAGTAGAAATATCTAAAAAATTTCTCCAAGTTTTTGGGTTTTATGTAGAAAGTTATGCATAAGTATATTTGTTTTCGCGTTGCGTTTAATAACTGTTATTTTGATATTGATAAGTAAATCATGCAATAATGTATATTATTATAGATCTCGATTGATGGCTTGACAGTCAAAATGTGACATTATCGATTTCTAAAAAGCTTGATGCTGAATATTCGAATATGGATTCCAACGATTCGTTGATACAAAATCTTAGAAGTAAGACACAAAAAATGATTTCTTTTAATAAATTAATTAAATGAACGTTTATTATCGTTATATATTACTTATTATTAAAATGTAATAATAATCAAAATAGATTTTTCTTCATAACATGATTAATGACTTTGGATTGTGTCTTAAATATATCTTATTGAATACTCTTTACTTAGTTTCTTTCATTTATTTTTAAGGCCAAAAAAATATTAAATAGATCTAACCATTTTTAAATCGAATGCTCCAATGCTGGGGCTAAACGTCTTTCTGAGCGAAACGTCTTTTTTAGCACTTTGGTCCAACCGTTTCTACATTTATGTACACTTATTTACATAAATCGACAATAATGACGCTATGCGTTAGAATTTGTTTACCTAAGCTATTCTTTTCTTCCGTACTCAGAATTTTATCACAATGATAATCCCATTCTCTTTACTTAACAACTTGTCTTTTCTCTTTCTGTTAATTTATTGTAGCCCTGAAGAGGGGGATACGACTAACCCCCGAACCTTGGTTAAATATAGTAATCAAACTTTCAAAAACGTTTGTTATTGTCCACTCCTGTCTCTCATCTACTACGTCGCGTTTGTAAAAATCTTCAAACATTAGGTAATTTAATAACGTGCATGTTAAAAGTAAAAAATAAAGTATATGATTTTTTATATCGCAATTCTTGCTATCTGGACGGCATTCTGAATAAGACATTGATTATCATTTATTTTGTTTATATATTACATATTATTTTTATAGATATTTCGAATCAATTGGTAAGAACAGCAGAGAAAAAGAAAAGTACTGCAAGCGGTATTACTCGTGTATTGCTTGAAGACCCAAAGGGTAAACATCTGGATCGGCCCTATAAAGTCCCCGAACCTTTAAAAGATTTTGCAAGAAATCACATTGATTCATATTCAGTAATGGAATCTCATTATTGTCGGGAAAGATCTAATAAAAAATATTTAGAAGAAGGATTGACTTTGTCATGAATGTACAGACAGTACGTAGAAGAAGCTGTAAAATGTTCTATCGAGCCTATTTCTCATCATCTTTACCAAGATATATTTAATAATGAATTTAATTACAAGTTTTTTCAACCAAAAAAAGATAGGCAAGTACTGAAAAAATGTTGCTCATTATTTGATAAAACAATAGATTACTACCATTGTAGTCTCATTAAAATTTATATTTAAAAATTTTAAAATAGTACTCTCGGTAGACAGCCACTCAAACGAATGCGCGCGCATTTGAAGTTCTTTTCCAATGCTGTCATAGTCACGTCCGTCAGTTATTATTTAATTTATTACTAAGCATACAAGCTCTAAATCGTAATGTACAGTCAGCATGAACTACAGTAAATACTTATTCCTCGGAGATCGATAGTTCTTGCAGTTTATTGATTTTTACACAATATCTTCTTCTCTTGAAAAAGTGATGGGTAGAATCTGTTATCATAATAATATTGGCTTCATTGGTTTCAAAATACAAGATGATACGGTGTGGAGATATCGAATTTAAATCTTTAATTATTTTATACTTTTGTTAGAGTGTTACTTGTGTTAGA
The DNA here is from genome assembly GCA_030522985.1 of Torymus sinensis. Lineage (NCBI taxonomy): Eukaryota > Metazoa > Arthropoda > Insecta > Hymenoptera > Torymidae > Torymus > Torymus sinensis. The sequence goes on from JAPYZP010005224.1 coordinate 10,768, forward strand.
GTTTAAACTTTAAAATTACGTTTCTAAATTACCCTTGTAAAAATTGTCTCTATCGAAAACATACAGGCGAATAATAAATAGGTAGTAAAAATAACTAATTTCTGGGTAGCAATAAAACGATTTTTCTGGTCATACTCTCTGTTTAATGGAGATAAAGTAACCTTAGAATGTTTTGACTAAATTTTCTCTGTAATATAATCTAGCATTTAAAAACAAATATTAAACATAACAATTTTACTCCCGTAGAGCGTATACTATTTTTTTCTCACACCAGGCCGAAAGTGCCTCATTTCCGCCCGACTCCGAAACGGAAATATGGGATCTCCGGCCTCAATGTCAGGAAAAATAGTATACGCTCCACGGGAGTAAAAGTGTCCAGCCCACAGCTCGTGTTTACTACCCTCGCCTTCTGCTTCGGTGTTAATTAATATCAGCTGCGAATTGTCCAACTGCAGGAAATCGAGAATCAAGAAGAACATGTACAAAATGATAAATTACCAAGAAATTTAATGAATGAATGTAAAGCGTTAAGTATTATCACGGACGCCGAGCTAAGCTAAGGAAATCACGTATACAGCGTGGCGAGATTCGAATATCGCGCGCTTGCACGTATCGTGATGGGTATCGCGCCACGCGACACGGCAGCGAAAGAATCGGGGAAGAAAACGAAACAGCCGACCCGCGACGAAAAAGGACGCCGTGATCATGTTGAAAACCGTCGTGACACGCGCAACATGTGGTCGGCCTAGAATTGAACAGTGAGTGAGAGCAAGTCAAGCAGCGCCTCCACCACTATTATTATTTATTATTTATATATATTTTCTCGGTCGTGGCCAAAAAAAAAATACAAAACTTCACCAGTATTCATAACTTAAAGCTAGATGCATGCTACAATGATTCATATAAATATATAATCAGAGATCGAAGATTACAAGATTACAAGTCGTCGCCGCTAATCAAAAATATTAAACAATAATAATGTGGATAGCACCGAATCATGCAGTTAAAAAACTAGATTTTTTATATGAGTATATACATATAATACGTAAAAAAAATATCATAGTTCCATTGATATAGGTAAACTCTGTACAAACAATAATACTATCATAACAAGCGTTATGTACATAGGAACTATGATGGTAGACAGTCATAATTTTAATAATGATAAACAATATCACAGTCGGTTTTTGAGAAACAAAAATTAATCAAGGTCTAATAGATGCTCACGTAGAGCGCCTTTAAAGCGACTAAGACTCCGTAAACGTTTTTGCACTCAGGAAGGTAATTTCCGAGATGCACACCTTGGACTCTGAATAATAATTTACCAAAATCGGTTTGCACCTTAGGAATCTTGAAGTCCCTAGTGGTCCCCCTGACGGGTCGGATCGACTGGGGCCTCTGGAACACTCATACAAATAGGACGGAGATAGAAAATTTAATATTTTATATAAGAGAACAGCAGTAAAATACTATCGTATCGTATCTGCCTGCAACCAGCCCAGTTTACGCCACAGGGGAGTCACGTGATCAGTCCATTTCACTCCGAAGATGTACCTGAGACATGGGTTCTGAACTTTTTGCAGTCGAGTTTTCTGTTCGTATGTAGCGTCGAGAGCTATCACGGAGCAGTAGTCGAGAAGCGGGAGAATAAGCGCCTGTACCATATTTTTAACCAACAAATGGCTTCCAAGAAAGAGTCCCATCCAGCACCACTTGAAGACTCATTACCGTATCCGAAAAAAGAACAGACGCCCGACGCCCGATCCTAGATCAACTCCAGGCAATCCCAGCTTATCAATACGAACAATTGTGTACTGTGAGGCGAACAAAATGGCTCGAGTTTTGCCTGGATTGAGTCGAAGACTGGACTGCGCCGCCCAGTCCGACACTGCTCTGGCAGCTGCTGATAGCTGAGTGATTCCCCCCTCCAACTGGTTAAATGGCACTTCTATATATATATATATATATATATATATTTGTAGCTCGTCAGCGTAAAGTATGTGTCTAATGTTATTGTTAAACAAAAGTTTTTGTACGTCATTGATATACAAAGAAAACTGCGGAACTCTGAGATTGGTGGTTACCCAATGAGATGTTTCATTCCTATTAAAAACTCTTTGAAGCTTCTGGAACATCTCTTCACTCTGAATACGGCTGAGAAAAGTTCTACTGGGATGAGCCGGACGCTCATGCTTTATGGGAGAGAGCCAGAGCCTCCTGGCATGCAACGCAGGCAACAAGAAGTAGCGGCGGATATCCCGGCTCAAGAAGAAAGTTTCGCTCGCTGGAAGGAGCGGTTGGAAGCCCTTCCAAAGCTACACGCGCGAGCCGCTTCGAGGGTGCGCGCATCTCAAGTTCGTCAAGCCTGGTACTACGATGCCGGCAGATGCGAGCCCACCTTCAAACCGAGCGATAGGGTGTGGAAACGGAGTTTGAAGGTCCGTATTGGATCACCGTTGTCCTTGGATCCAACACTTACCGGCTAGTAAGCGATGAGGGTCAGGTAGAGGAAGTGGTGGCCGCGGAGTAGCTGAAAATGTACCACGCTGAACCACCAGAACCCGAAGAGTCGGGAGGAAAGGATGAAGCGGAGCCTGCGGAGACAAGCGAGCCTCCCGCAGATACCCCCCAGGAAGAATCATCCCCAAGGCGACGCAGGAGGCTCCTGGGAGCTCGAGCAGAGGTAGTAGAGTAGCTGCCACCCGTCGAGCAGCACCCGCGGAGAGGTTGATGGCCGCACTCATCTCCCTAGATCTGGGCCTAGCCATCGAGGGGATGGTGCAAGCCGTCCTGCACATTATGCGGGAGCGTCAGACAGTCGGAAATCTGAGAGACTTTTTTTCAAAATTCGAGAACTGTCTCAGTTTTTAACCAATCTTTACGAATTTTTTTTTTTAAATACTTGTGATAGATTGTACTTTCCCTACACACTGCGGAAAAAGTGATACAACCTCAAGAAATAGGTTAGAAAAACAAAGGAGGGAGAAAAAAACTTTTTCTTCTTACTTGCAGAATATAAATAAACCCATAAACACTAAACCCATAAACCATGAACCCTAAACACTAAAAATAAGTTAAAAAACGCAAAAGGGAGAAGAAGACTTTTACTTCTTACTTGCAGCTTATTAATAAATCCATAAATCCTAAATCCATAAACCCTAAAAATAGGTTACAAAAACCAAAAAGGGAGAAAAAGGCACCTTTCTTGTTACTTGCAGCTTATTAATAAATATATAGACCCTAAACTCATAAATCCTGAACCCTAAACACTTAAACAATAAAAATAGGTTAGAAAAACTTAAAAGTGAGGAAAAAACTTTTTTCTTCTAACTCGCAGCGTATTAATAAATCTGTAAAACCATTCACTCTAAATACATAAATCGTAAACTCATGAACCCTAAACCTTAAATCCTAAAAATACGTTTTTACGTGCCGATAATTAATAATCCCATAAAGCATTAATCCATAAACCCAAAAATATAAACCCATGAGCCTTAAACCATTAACCCTAGGAATAGGTCAAACAAAAAAAAGTTAGGTAAAAACATTTTTATTACTTGCAACCTATTAAAAAAACCCACAATCCTAAAAATATGCTAGTAAAACAAAAAGACCCTAAAAATAGGTTATCATACAATAAAGTGACGAAAAAAACCTTTCTCTTCTTACTTGAAGGTTATTAATAAACCTATAAACCCTAAACTCATAAATCCTAAAGCCAAAAGAAACCACAACTTAAAACCCTTATATCCTAAACGTATAATTGCTAAACTCGTAATCTTAAAACTATTAAACCTCGATCCCGTAAATCCTCAATACATAAAACTCACTACACAGTGTTATGGGGTTAAAGTTTATGGGTTTATGGTTTCATCGATTAAGCTTCATAGGATTAGGGTTCAGGATTTATGGATCCATAGGATTAGGGTTCAGGATTTATGGATCCATAGGATTAGGGTTCAGGGGGTTTATGGAATGAGGTATTATGGTTTGGAATCTCCGCCTTCGACGAGTGGTGCCGGAGCCATCCTTCACCTCCGGCGCACGTCGCCAGGTGGGAGGAGCGTCTGTTCGCCGACAAACGCGAGGAGCTGAGCCAATACGCCACCTGGATAGCCGAGCGCCGCACTATAGGTCAAAATGAAAAGTTTGTTTCAAAATAAAATAAAGCTGGCTCTTAAATAGCTAGCGACATGAAAATTGTTCGAAATGGAACTTTGGATGCTGCAGATTACACGAAAACTATAGAAAAAGCTAACGCAACTTTTTTAAGCTGAAAACTTTCGGTAAATGAGTAAAAATTCTGTGAACTATTAATTTACTGTCGTTTTAGACATATATTTATAAGTTAGTTATATATATATAGCTCTAGAAAAAATAACTCACTTGATGGACGATGCTCAACTGTGAATTTTCATTTTATATACTATAATAAACAAGAAAATCCAGGTCTCGAAGGTGTGCTCAGAAAAAATTTTTGAAATCCTGTTTTCGGGTTTTATCGCCACTTCGATGAGATTTGCACATGTACGTATACACTTAGATATTAACATATAAATATAAAATTATGAATGAATTAGTTTCCTAATAACTACTGACCATTTTTATAATTTTCATTTGTCTAAAACGACA
>JAPYZP010005225.1:0-13389 GCA_030522985.1 Torymus sinensis
TATTTTTCACTGATAAGAATTTTTCCATCGGTCTTACAGTCTTAAAAATTAAATTAATTAATAATAATGGCAGCCAGATTGCCCTTGTTTATAATCACCCCCCCCCCCTCCCCCACAATCTGAAATAAAAACTTAATTAAAACCTAGTTAATAAGTATTTTTATTCAAGAAGTACCTAATTTACATGTTCTCTAGTGAAGTTAAATAAATCATTCAATTCATTCGCCGAAGCGTACACAAAGATAGAGATATTTAGAGTGAGTTGAAATAACTATTATTAATTTTAAAACAAGGAAATACGCGGCGCGAGAAATTATGATTAACACGGGTACGAACGCGACGCGGATGCCTGCAAACCTCTCAATCCGCAATATGCCGACAACACGCTCCTTCGTGAAAAGGTACGGGGAGGAACAAAGGTCCCCTATTTTCCGCCGTAAATATTGTGGATGGCAATCAAGAAAGAGGGACAGTCGCCGGGTCAACCAGGGTTAAATTAACTCGCCCCGGTTTCTCCTCCTAAAGGGATAGTCGCGGGTCTATTCTCTAATGTATTACTGTACTCGATATTGTTGCTGTCTCTTGCTGCTCACTGGGCCTCCGACGAAGGTGATCGCAGTTCTAGATGCAACACGTGCTCTGGGCGCAAGGATGGAGAGAGGAAAGTACAGATCTGTTCGCTCCTAGGCGTAGATTGAATAGACGACTTCTTAGCTCCTCTCTTCATCCCCACCGCTCGTGTTCGAGTAAGAGCACACGTACCTACTGTCTTGAGTGTGTGGGTGTGCACCCGAAATTTGCTTATTGTAATGTTTTTTTCTTGTCGGTGCGCATCTCTTATGCTCGCTCTTAAACAGTATGTGTGCCTGTCGAGGTAGTGGTTTCGATTTCAAAGTTTACTGCGCGCGTATTTCAAATTACTGTTTTGATTGTCGTAAATGATATCAAGGATTATTTATTTATTGTTATTTTAGATATATTTGTATCTTTACACGTTTATTATTTATTTCACAATAAATAAATGATATTGATTTTAATTTATTCTTTATTTAGGTCAAAATTTTTTTATCATATTTTTTACTGGATATCATTAAACCTATATGGTTGCACCCATTGCACGTTTTTGTTTATTAAAAAGTATCAACTTCTTATATTCGTTTTTTTTTAGTAATTATAAGGTTACACTTTTAACAAAGGTATACAAGATAAAATTTTAAATTTCAAATTGCGGCGCCATATCACCGTCTAGTATTTAACAACCAATCAAATCACTCTTATTGTGATAACAGATTTCATCTATTACTTTTTGAAGAGAGGATGTTGAGTGAGGATTACGCGAATAACGATAATCTTAATTCTATTTAATTAAATAGAGTATACGAACATTTTATTTTATTTTTGAATTAAAATAGTATTTTCTTGGAAATCAATGGTCATAATACGACAAAGTTAATTACTTACTCTCGAAAAATCAATCAACAGAATCTCAACGAAAACCATTATAAGTATACCGAAAGCTATATTTTACTAGAATTTTGTTGTAATTTGGGAAATACTACTGTCCGGGTGAGATGCGAGTTTAATCCATTATCGCCTGAAAATTCGAAATTTTGCATCAGCTTTGGGATTTTCTACATCCATTTAAAATCGTGCTCAAATTAACCGAAGCTACTTACCCTACTGTTTTTAAATATGCTCTATCCGAATTCGGTATTAGAATTGAGTTCCATATAGTAGGTTAAAAAAACTAAAATAACGACTTCAAAGTTGAAAAATGTAAAAAAAAATACGGAAAAATTTCGATAACCATTATTATAACGATCTCCAATTACTACAGATGAATAAAAAAAATCGTTTGGTAGGTCATATACTAGAGGAGCAAAATGTTGAACCCACGAAAACAGGTGACACTGTTTACAAAAGCTCATGTGCAAAGTTATACGAGTAATTGAAAAAACGCTAATTTACGCTATTTTTGAGACGCGATTTTCAATTATCATTTATTATATAACCTAAAAAACGAAAAAAGGGTTGAAGAGGTGTGCCTCCAATTTTTTTTTATGTTTTTTAAACACCGGAACCGGAATTGGAACACGATTCTGTTTGGGTAAACAAACATTTCTAGTTGAAAGCTCAAAGCTTTCGACGTCTAAACTAGCTATCGTAGCTCTTTTTTTTACACGTTCGTAAAAAATCTTGAGTGTTCACACGTGAAACCTGATATAAAGTCTAAAAATAAGAAAATAAATAAAATCTAAAGTCTTTCATGTTATATATGCTAGAGATTTGTTACGATCGAATGCCAACAAATTATGTGAGTTTGCACGTCTGACATAAGGTCACATTATTTCGTCGGCTAAGAGGAAAAAGGTTCTATTTCGGCGAAGTGCTAAGATACGTTGTAACACATTATTTCGCTAAGAAAAGTTCTCACTCGACAGAGCGCTAAGAAAAGTCGTAAATCGACCGAGAGCTAAGAAAGGTTACTACTCACGGGGTTTTTTTTCATAGACGTTTTAATTGAGAACCACGAAAAACACGAAAAATGTTCAAAAAAATTTATTGACCATGTTTCGTATATATATTTATATATCAAAAGAAATCAGAAGCAGATTTTCCAAACTCTACAGCGGTTTTCAACTCAAACGTCTAAGAATAAGAAGCCTGCAAGTTGTAACCATTCTTAGCGCTCGGTTGAGTTAGAACATTTCTTAGCGAAAACTTGAGTAAGAACTTTTCTTAGCGCTACGCCGGGTTAGAACTATGAAAATTAGCGAAAACATGAATTAGAACTTTTCTTAACACTTCGCCGAGATAGAACCGTCGTTATATGAGCAATTCCTGAGATATTTCCCTTTTACGTCGCCAAAAATGTGAAAAAATTTTGTTGATTGCACACTTACGAGACAAAGTTTTTCTCGTTTTTTGAACCTTATAGAAGATGAAAAAAACGTGTGTTCCATGCCGATTGAGTGGTATCATTTTTTTACAGCACTTTTACTTTTAAACAAATAACAAGCTATTGAAGAGGCAAACCAAATCCCACAAAAAAACGATGAAAGTTGAAAAATAGAGTTTTAATTTAAGATGTGAATCGTTAAAATCTGTCGATTCTGTGCAGAGGTACGTGAATTTGAAAATTGCAAAAAATGACCAAAAATAAGTGATTTTTCTCAAACTCACGTAATTCTTAAGATTTTGGTCCTATTTTTGTCATTTTCAAATTCACGTAGCTCTGCACAAAATTGACAGATTTTAACGATTCCCATCTTAAATTAAAGCTCTATTTTTCAACTTTAATCGCTTTTTTGTGGAATTTAGGTTAGCATTTTCAATAGCTTGTTATTGGTTCATCACCAATTACTACTTTTCATCCATTTTTTCCACGTTAAATTTCCATAAGAAAAATTAAAAGTTCTGTAAAAAAATGATACCATACTCAATTCGCATGGAACACACGTTTTTTCACATTCTGTATGATTCAAAAAACAAAAATTTTGTCTGCTAAGTGTGCAGTAAACAAAATTTTTCCTTATTTTTGGCGACATAAAAGGGAAATTTCTCAGGAATTGCTCATTATGATCTATCTAATTTTTTCAAAAAAGTTCTACAACTAATCAATATGAAATCTGCCATAAGTATCATAAACAAAAATAAAGTTTTAAGAAATCACAAACAAATATAAAGGTCGTTTAGATCCTAATAAATCCTAATAGTTGGTTAAAGTTCATTCAAGTAGTTGTTTCTTAATGTTTATCGCATAAGTTTTAATAAATTATAAAAAATAAATAACTATAAATACGATTCGATTGAATATTTATTTTTAAAACTCTTTAATATAAGATTCAATTATTCTATAAACACATATATAACAAATATACATTGATGATGCACTCAGTTATTCATAAAGTGAAAATGTTGTAAATATGAAAAAACATATTGTTTTTATAGTAATGCTTGTCCGCGGCATAATCACGTCATTCACAAAGCCACTATTACTTGTTGAATTTTACATCTCCCATTCGCCATTTTCCCCGAAAATTTCACGCTCCATAACCCGCGTATCAACTCATTAATTCACACTCCATAAAGCATCAGCCCATACACAAAAACGATCAATTTTTCGACCGTAATTCGCTTGCGCTGTTTTCCTATCTTTTTAAATCTGAAAACTATCGTTTAGTTTAAGAAAATTTCAAATTGGCCAGTATAATCTAACACTTTTTATTTAGATTTATTCTTAACAGGTTTTTTCTGTTATTATTCCAAATAAAAAAGTTTGATTTTATGTAAATTAATAGATTTGGCTTAACTATCTTTGTAAATTTATATATTTTTTATATAACTACAAAAACATTGTATAATTATAAAAAGGCTACTCGCTACACAATAACTTGCGCTAGTGATCTTTAAGAATTACGACCAACGCGAGGGCTCTTTCTTGCGTTGACATTGCCTTTCACTCCAGATGCTTGGATTCCATCGAATTAGCGATATCTTGCCGGGTGAGTTGCTGTTGACCACGTATTATCAGCGGGGTGAGACGCAGAGCAGAGCTGGAGCCACGAGGTCTTGAATGGTCGTCCGTCCCGACAGGAAAGAGAGCGAGCGCTTCGCTCTCCCTGTCTTGAGCCGATCTTTCTCTTCTCGCACTATCATGGCGACTCTATAATATCATTAATGGCCGAAAATCAAGTGCAGATGTGCGTGAGCTTTTGAAAGTCACTCGTTACATCTTATGGAGTCATTAAAAAAATGATGAGATATTTAAATAAAAAATTCATCATGTATTGTTTCAATCTAATAATATTACAACTATATAACGTTAATAACTGCTGTAGATATACACTGTTGATACAAATAGACCTTAAACTCTTTTCTTTTCATGTAAACTTTACAACTTACTTGTCTGACTAGTTTAACTTGAAGAAAATGTTTCCAGACTGAGTACATTTTTCTTATATACTTAGTGGCGCTAAAATTTTAATTTTTTCAAATAGTAAAAATGATCATATTTTTAAACTTTCTTTTTTTTCCTTTACAATTATTATTAAAAATAATAAACATAAGTTAATCATTTAAAATGTCATCTTTTAATACATATAAAACAAATAAATTCTGTAAATAAAGTAAATTTACAGAATTATATTGTCATCACTTTTGTCGATGATGAGATTAGAAGACATTCTAATAATAATTTTTGGCAATTTTTCAAATCTTTTTACACACATTTTTATCAAAAATTGTTCTAAAACTATTACATTTTGCATGCGATTAAAGTCGTCAACGCCACGCCACGTATCCTTTTTGAGAATCGTAAAAGTTCAACTTTTCTATAATCAATTTATGTTATTCATAATAGACCCCTCACGTATTATTTTCTTTTTTAAACTCCTCTAAATTGTTCATTTATCATACAAAACAAAGGTTGTAATCTATTGGATATTTTCTGCTCTTCATACAGAGTACAAATTAGTACAATTTACTGTAATTTTGGGTAAATATATTGGATATTTTCTGCTCTTCCAACAGAAAACAGATTAATACAATTTACTGTAATATTAGGTCAAATTGGAACAAATCACTTTAATTTCACTAACTTAATTTTCCATTTATCGAATTCTATAACTATTAAGTATTAAAATTGAATAGTTAAAGAAGGTTTTTCTCGGCGATTCGAAAATTGTTAACACAACTTTGTCGTTGAAGATAATATATCGAAATTTAGAGTCCTATGTGTCATTTGAAAATAAATTCCCCTTCGGTTGTATATAATATGCTTAAAGATTTCTCATTAGTTCTGCAAGTTGCGAACGGCCTACAAAAAGATTTCATAAAAATTTCAAAGCAAAAGAATCAATGGGAAAAAATACGGTGCGAGCCATGGTAAAAATGTCTGGCTCTCCGGCTGGTTTGGCGGATTTTTCCACGATACTACGAATAATAAACAATGGAGGGGTTTGTGTTTGGGATATGAAAGTTATGAGTTCTGAATTAATAGTTATGGGTCATGGTTTAAATATTGCAATAAAAAAGTCTCAAAGACCTGATAAGGTGTCCCGTCCCTGTAGTAGATATCATATCAGCTTTTGATAGAGAATTATGTAACTTTACCTAAAGATTAAATAAATATAATTACAATCATGTTTACAATTTGACCAACATTTTAGAAATGGTTAATACTTCATAAATGCTTAAAAGTTCATATATTTAAACCCTAATTTGTATAAGTACATACTACAATTAATTTAACAATATTTAATATTATACTATTGATTTCAAGATGTACAGATTGACATTATTTACAATATCTACCAACTCTGTTGGTAAGCATGTTAATGAGGAATTTCTAGTTAAGATTTACATCGAAAGGCTATAGCCGGGTTTGAGGGTAAATATGTCCCTGTCATGAAATTCGCCAAATTTGGACTGTAATAAAGTATTTGAAAATATATAACGTTCCGCCAAGTTTCAGTTGGTAACCCCAAAACAAGCCCGAAAACTGCATTTTTGATTTTTCAAATTTTTGGTATATCTTTTTTTAAGACGCATCTACTTAAATAAAATTGGTCGTTTTGGCGCCAAATTCATCACAAATATACTCTAAATTTTTTCCGATTTTTCTTATTATTATTTCTGTAAAACGTAACATGTCCGGTTTGTCCAGTAATTTTTCAAACCCGTCGAAACAAAGCATCATTTTTTTTAGTTTAATCTTATTAATATATATATATATTAAAATTCATGTACATTCATACGTTAAAACATCTATAATATAATTATATATTAACGTGTATAAATAATTATCTATCGTCAACACAACAACGTAATCTTGACAGACAGTTCGACAATGGCTGATTAACATTTCTACCTATGTCACATATTAAATTTCTATTAAAATGTTATTGCTACCATTGATTTAAATAAGTACGTATTTATAATAAAAATTTAATTTATTTTTTTTCTATATTTAGTACTTTGAACAATAGCTTGAAGAAATTTATCAATAAACATCCGTTGGTGGTAATTGCACTATCACCCTTCGTCTTTATATTAATGCATGAGTTTCGTCGTCTTCTTGTCGTAATACCTATTTGATACAGAGTTCATCGACCTCCAACGTCACATATCCCGCACGGCATTTCCGAAACCTCAGAGAAATGCGATCTTTTAACCTGTTACCCCTTTACCAGGGTCTAATCATTTCTCAGCTCCCTACGTATCGGGCCTTCTTTTCGCGCGCAACGCTGCATACTTACTGCCGAAACGTCCTCAAGTGCGTCGGGAGCCGTTGTGCGCGAGAGCGAGAGAGAGAGAGAGAGAGAGAGAGAGAGAGAGAGAGAGAGAGAGAGAGAGAGAGCGGGCGCTCGCTCGCTCCCGGCTCGCAAGTGGTAAGCGGCCATAAAAGCCAGATCCCTCGGGATACGCGGCACAGTCGCGCGACGACTTTCCCGGCCGACGGTTTGCACCCGGAACTTTCCCCCTCCTCCTATACTCCGCCTCCCCTACTCTCTGTCTTCTATCAGTCTATCCATCTCTATACACATTCCTCGCTCGCTCACGGGAACTGGTCACACACATACGCACACACACACACACAGTGCATAAGTACTTTTGCCGAGAGTTATAGAGCTCTTGCGCGTCGCGCCTTTATTTCGGGCGTTTTATATCTATACCTTTTCGCCTATCGTTCTCGCGAGCTTTGCATGCAGTTTTTTCGCGCGCGCGCTCGCTGCGCGCACGTCGCCGCGCCAGTTATGTGAAGGGGAACGCGCGGAGAGAAATTCTTCCTGCAGGATCTGCCACGAGGAAGAGCCGGTGAGTACCAAGGAAAACTATTATTCCGCTTCTAGGTTTACGCGCAGAGCTTTTGTACGTAGAGGAGAGAAGTTGTCGACGTGTGTGTGTGCGCGCGTAAAAGACAGAAAAAGAGAACAGTAGTGAGGCGCGCCAAATTGGTGGCTTTAATAATACGCCCAGGTGCGATGCGTGTTTACAGTGATTTTTAGCTGATGCGGCTTTTTCGGATTTCCATTGTGAGTTGAGTTATCAGTTAGAGCACGAGGTTGCTTTTATAGAAGCAACGCTTTTTCGCTGCGGTTCGAAAGTTACTGTTATCATTATCACATAATAATAATGAATTGGCAAACGCAAGGATACTGATATTTCATTCAAAATTTTATTTGTAATTTTCTTTATAGTATTTTAAAAAACTTTGTGTTTTAAATTATTTAAGATAAAAACATGAATTTTTCCGTGCAAGCTTTGGATATGATGATTAAAATACTTTCAGGTAAAAAGTAACGATAAGTATATACATGGTTATAACTTGTTATTCATGTACGATTTTTATATTTTTTGCTTGATACTGGAAATGAGTTTTGGCGATAAAGTTTTACGACATTGATGCTGTAATGAAGGTTTATACTTCCACATGCTGCTAATATTATATACCATGTATTAAAAACCGATTTCAACTTGTGTGTTTGAAGGTACGATCTTTTTAAACATACACATTTTATAATTGTGGATATTACTTATTTACTACATTCCAATTTTTCTTACCTTTCGCGAATTCTCTGAAGTACAAAAGAAAAATGAAATTATTTATTTGCCATTTTAATTATATTGAAATATAATTTTATTTTAATGCAGTCTTTTTTACAATGATGTAGAATTATTTCGTCTTAAACATTGAAAATTCCGTTATCAAATTATTTATATGAATTACTTTAAAGATTGTATTTTAGTAATTTAAATGTTTAAATTTAAAATTTCAACATGAATTAATTATTATAAATTTATAAATTCCGAACTAAAACTTTCATTTATTGAATTCAAATGATACTTTATTATGAAAGTAGCAGTATTAAGGTGGTTCTATGGCCTAAAATAGACCATTTTTTTTAATGAGTTGTTTATATATTGCATGGTGGAAAACGATATAGTATAATAGACTGGTATTTCAAGTAATTGCAACAAATTTTTTAACAGAATTTTAGTACTTATAAAGTCGATATAAACAATTGAAAAAATTATTCAAAAAATCACTTTAATCTTTATTTTTACTTCGATTTTAATTTAGAAAGGCTCATTTTAATCGCTGTGAAATTTCATTACGAGGTGTCGTGGAAGGAATTATACAATTTTTAAATCCTGGAAAGTTACAGGCAATTATTTAACTGGATTTAATGAAATCCAATACCAGATTCAAGCCAAACTTGGTAAATTATATACCTAGAATGTTTTGAAATTATTATTATAACTTTAAATAAATGCAGTCGAGAATAAATCAAGGAACAACTGAAGGTAAGGCCTGTTACACGCAAAAAACTACAGAGAACAGAAACAGCTTTAACATGGGTTACTATATCTATATATATATGAGGAATAGCGAAGAATAAGCGCTGTTCTTCATATATGAGGCGTTTCACGTCAACTGCCCCAGATCGGCGCGCGAGTGCCAAATCGTGCTATTTCCAACTCATGTTTATGGTACTCAAATGTATTTATCAAAAACCTCGCTGGGGCAGTTGACGTGAAACCCCTCATATATAAATATACTAACCCATCTTAAAGCTGTTCCTGTTATCTGTTCTTTTTTGCGTGTAACGAGCCTAAATCTCCGCGTTCTCGCGTTGTATCCGTCTAGTTACGAGTATGACTACAGTAGCCAGACGTGTTTGTACAAAAATCTACTTTCAACGTAAATTTCAAGTATCAGTTTGCCCTCAGAGCTATAATTATATTTATTTTAGCTAGCGAGAGCAATACTTCATTTTGGGACATAATACAAGTATAATATCTTGTTTCTTGTGACTTTCAGTATTTTTCTCATAGCATTACTCCGTACTGTAAACTAGCTATTACTTTCCCAAAGAAGAAGATTTGTAATGGTGAAAAAGAAGAAGATTTGTAATGTTCAAAAAATGTTTAAAAACATGTTTAAAGACTTTTGACACAAAAATCCGTCGTTTTCAGCGAAAAAATTTTCGTGTCTGTATGTATGTGTATGTGTACCGGCTATAACTTTTGAACCAATCGACCAATTTTCATCGGACAAAACTTGTTCTCTTTGTTTCGAAAGAAAATGGAGATAGCATAATCTATTTTTTCATTTTGACGTTCTTCTTTTTCTATCATTTGTTACTAAAGAAAATATGGTTTAAAATTCTTTAATTTTTTTCTAAAAATATTTTTAATTTATCGACTTGAAATTTTAACCACTTATTAGAGTTGCTGGAGGTAATATTCGGTTAAAATTTAAAGTGATTACCTTCATTTGTTTTCTAAAAAAAAAATATTTTTGAAAAGAATCGCATTTTCTTTCTAAGACGATAACAGGAGTAAAAATCAACCAATCGTCTTGAAATTTGGCACAGATATAGCTTTTTCATATCTTCGAACCGAGTTCGTTGCCCAACAAAATCCAACCATCACGACCAAATATATTTGAGGTTAAAAGGTTAAAAATTTGTTTATACTGAACGTAAGACATAAGATTACTACAACAGAACGTAAGATATAAGACAAATCGGTTAAAATTTAAAAAATGACATGTAGCGATAGATATTAATATCTTTGTTTGAATAAAAAAGAAAAAAAATTTTATTATTGAAATTCATTATCAATTTTTTTTATGAAAAATTTATTTTTGGAATTTCAATTTAAAAAAGAAATCGACAAATTAGTTTGAAGAAAAGGCCAATGAATTGGCAGCGATTTCTTTTAGGCTAAATACTTTTTCCGTGTGAAGAATTTTGTATTGTCTTAAGTGCATATCTTCCAAAGTATAAAAAATGAATTTATTTATAATATATCAAAAATCGAAAAATAAAAATTATTTACGAAAAATTATGTTTTCAGTAATAATCAAAGATTTTCTTTCAAATTAAGAATGGTTTTTCTTTTTTTTAACTCTAAATTATTCATTTATCACACAAGGCAACTGTTGAAATTTATTAGAAATTTCCTTTTATTCGTACAGAAGTACAAACTAATACACTTTATTGTAATATTAAGTCAAATTAATGAAGATCACTTTAATTTCGCCAACTTATTTATAGCACTCTCACTTTATGACTCAGTAATTCGTAAACAATGAAATGTATTCAGATTCGCCCTAAAGTCTATTGACGATTATCAAAATTTCATAAACCGGTTAAGTGGCAGATTTTAATAACGAAATTTTCAACAATTAAATTTTCAGCAAATTATGACCTATATTAGAGACCAAAAGAAAATTAATATACTTTCGTATTTATTCTTCATAAAAGCAGGCTTTAAACATTTAAATATTTTTTTTTTCATTTTTTATGCTTTTGTCTAAATAGTCCATATTGGAATCTCATTTTTTAAATTTATAAATTCGGACTAAACTTCGACTTAAACTACGACTAATTCACAATTCATACATGAATTGTAAATTAAACTTCAATTAAATTCAGAATTCATATTTGAATTGTAAATTAAACTTGAACTAATCCACAATTCAAATTTTATTCTTTAATTCAAGTTCAACTAATTTACAATTCATATCTGAGTCGTGAATTGAACTTCGACTTATTCACAAATCAAATTCTAATCTGGAATTCCAACGAAGTCACTATTGAAATTAAAGCTTAAGCTTAAATTTTGGCAAGATGAAAGTTCAATTCATGATTTAAATATGAATTGTGAATTAGTCGAAATTCAATTCAGGATTCTAATATAAATTGTGAATTAATCTTAGTTTAATTCACCATTCAAATATAAATTGCGAATTAGTCGAAATTGAATTCACGATTCAAATATGAGTTAGTCGAAGTTCAATTTACGACTCAAATTGTCACATTGTGAATTAGTCGAAGTCTACCGATTAAACTCTGCTTCGTAAGCTAGTCGAAGTTGAATTCAAATTTGATTTGTTGAATTGTGATTTCAGTAATTTATAATCAAGTAACCGTTTCAATTAACCTCTTATTTATAATTGTTCCAAAAATATGATATTGAAATATCTTATTCTTACGTACCCTGAACGAACATGATGTACAGAATAAGCAGAAGAAAATATAATGATTTCATTTATGTACTATCTTATAAAAGCTGTTGACTTGAAAGTTATACTACAACTGCTATAGTCTCCGGTATTGTGACGTATTTATAACCCGTATTACGCTCGAGTGCTGAGAAAATATAACATAGGAATCGGTTATTATTCAAGAATAACCCATTTATATTTCAAACATACTTCAGTGTTTTCGCTTTAGATTGACCTCCTTTACCAGAGCTGAAATAGATCGTGAGAGTGTTACGTTGATTTGTATGATTCTGCATCATTTTGCAGTGATGTTACAGTACTTGTGCGATAAATCAGTAGTATATGTGTGATACCATAACAGTAGAACCTCTCATGATCAAAATACTATAAATAACAAACACCTAAGCTTGAGAATGCCTGAAGCTTTGACGTTGGTTATTTAAGTATAGTATTTTGATTAAGAGGGGTTCTACTGTTATGGTATCACACATATACTACTGATTTATCGCACAAATACTTTGACGTCACTGCAAAATGATGCAGAATCATACATCAATGTAACACCCTGACGATCTATTTCAGCTTTGGTAGAGGAGGTCAATCAACGAAAACACTGAAGTATGTTTGAAATATAAATGGGTTATTCTTGAATAATAACCGATTCCCATGTTATATTTTTTAACCTTACAGAAACACTATAACATTTTTTATATATATTTTTCCTGATTAGGACTTCGAAAGTATAAGGAAAAATAAATATTCTCTTAACAATGAAGTGTTCTTAATAGTCAACATGTTCTTAACAATAATGTATCATTTATAATCGTGCTTTAAACAGTCAATTTTTGCACGGTGAGGTTAGCGCGCGAGCGTAGCGAGTGCGATAAACACAGTGCAATAAACGACTACTTAAGTCACGGGTAGGCGTGACCTAAGTGCGGACTTAGGTCACACCAAGCTATAAATTATAATATATACTTATAGCATAGCTGCATATATACTTATGGCATGTGCGACTCTAGTAGTCCGCGTCCCGGAAGCGAATGAAAATGCGTGCGACAACGCACTGGTTGCCCCGTCGGAGATACACACAAGCACATTCGCGAATTTATGTAAGGTAAGTCGGGGTAATTCGGCCCCTTCGCTAATTCGGCCATTTTTCTAGTTCGCTATCTTCTTATCCAAAAGCTTAAATAACCGAGATCGCCAGCTTCCAAATATGATAAATATATGTTTTGTACACTTTTTAATTATTTAAAAATGATCACTAAATTGTTATGCAAGTTTCTATTATCAAATTTCAACGAGTCGGGCGTCTTATAAAGTCAAAAAAGCAAGTATTTCGTTTATAGTCGAAATATAAGCTAAAA
>JAPYZP010005228.1:0-10447 GCA_030522985.1 Torymus sinensis
GTAGCCGCGCAGAGTAGAACAAGAGTTGGAATATACGTCGTCGTCATGACCTGGCGCCCCAAATAAATTCGGTCACTTCGACGCGCGAGTAATAGAGGGTTCGCGAGAGTAAGCTAAGTGGGGTGGGTAAATTAAGCGAATAAGTGATAAATTATAGCCTTTGGGCGAGTCTCAACAATTGCACGCGGGGGTTAAGCTGCACATTGTCACAAAACATAAAGGAGTTCCCACATTTTTATGTTGTCTGTTGCCATCAGTCAGGGATGAGTAAATAAAAAACTGACTATCGAAAACATAGGTTTTCTACATGTAAAAAACTATGTAACATACTGTACGAAACTGTTGATCTTTTCTGCAGTATTTTACATGATAATCATAGAAATTGAAATTAGAATTGCATTATTAAAATTTGACTGCTTTTGATAAAACAAATGGGCATGGCGCTGTACTGGTAAAATATACGTACGTATATTATAAGAAAATGATTAATGTTTGACTTTATTCAAATAACATAACAAATTTTCTACTATCAATACAAAATAAGATACTTTTACAATTGAGAAATGGTTATAGGAACAAATTTATGATTTCATATTGTGGACTCGTCCCAAAATTTAATAAGGGAGAAAATGAGACCTTGCAAATTAAAATTGTATGAAATACCAAAATGATTTGTGTTTCTTATTGAATGTTTTTTTAATGAACAAAATATACTTTTGCGAAATTGGAAATTTTCTAACATAAATATTTTCCGTTCTATTAGGAACCCTGCTTCCTGTCATATCAGTTTTAAGATTGAAATGTATCAATGAATTGTTGTAAATAATATTCATAGCTTTATGTCTACTAGACCACTTGAGCCATCTTAAGGTGGCATCAGCGGTATAGTAAACTTAAAGATATGAAAATTTTTTATCATGATTTGTTTACACATTCCAATTTGAAAACTGATATAATAAGAAAAGGGATTCTTAACGTAACAAAAACATTCTTGTTAGCAAATTACCAATTTTGCAAAAGTAGATTTGGTCCACTGAAAACAAATTCAATATGAAATGCTAATCTTTTTTGTTTTTCATTCAATTTTAATTTGGAAGGTCTCATTTTATTCCTTGTTCAATTTCATGGGGAGGTACCGATATAAAAATTCGAAAATTTTTAAAACTCGAAAAGTTATATTCAATTGTTTGGAGATCTATCCATGAATTTTATAAACAATTCGAATTTTTATATCGGTACCTCCCCCTTGAAATTAAACAAGGAATAAAATGAGACCTTCCAAATTAAAATTGAATGAAAAACAATGAAGATTAGTATTTCTTATTGAATTTTTATTTTCAGTGGACATAATCTACTTTTGCAACATTGGAAATTTGGTATCAAAAATTTTTTTGCTACGTTGAGAACCATTTTTCCTATTATATCAGTTTTCAGATTGGAACTAGTATACATTATATCATTATAACAAATTTTCTTAGGCTCAGGTCTACTAGACCGCTGATGCCACCTTGAGTAACAAGTTGTCGCTTCGTCTTCTTCTCCGTCTGCCTTGTTCGCGCACCGCGGGATGCGCTATCATTCGCAATACGTGCGAGCGTGCGGGATTCGAATCTCGCGACGCCGAATAAATGATTATTCACATCTTATATCGCCGCCCGTCACAACCCTCCACCCAGATTTGGCGTCCCTCGGACGCTACATCTGCAAAGAAAAGGGCGTTGAGATAAGTAGGTAGAACACGAAGTAGGTGGCCATTGTTCCATTTATTTCGGCCTTAACTTTGTGCCGGGATTTACGCCTATTACACTCATATGAGAATTATACTATTCAGGAGTAATTTAGTTCAAATCTGGAGTCAATCCACCTACAGGAAAATTTCATAGCTTAATAAAACAAGCTTAGGAGAGTGAAAAAAAACAAGATCATACATCTCACCTCTGCTTCAAAGCTTCTCAGATCGGCCCTGTGTAATAGCACCATTGGAATGAGCAGGAACAAATCTATTGATGTATGTCTCTTATTTTTTTTCTGAGAGACTCAAAATAGGATTACCAGCTCATTATATTAGAAGAATAGAATAACAATTTATTTGCTCAAGACAAAAATAAATATAGAAAATATCGCATAGATCAATACAAGCCGTTGGGCGACTCGGTGCACTTATATAATTCATCTAGAATATAATCTAGAATTTATATAATTGATCTAGAACACAGACTGACTAGGGTATATCAACAAAGTATCTCATATAAATTATGTAATAAAATAGATCCATATATGAAAATAATCAGTCTCTGTATAAAATTATTCAGTCAATATAGCTATCATAACAATAAAAATCAGTCTCTATACTGTATACAGTATGTACAAATCACAGAAAATGTGCTCTATCACACCTATACATACATATCGCAGACGAAATATCGCAGTCAAATTGGAGAACACAGTCTCACGTGACAACTAGAGCGTACAAAAACGCAGGTACTCACGTATAGCTGATTTGGAGTGAAGGGAGAGTACGAGTATTCTCTGAGGAAGCGAGTTCCAGAGGCGCGAGCCCTGAGCATGAAATGATTCTAAGCCAGTATCGGTTCTGACTTCGGACTGTAATTTCTTTTGGGGCCCTACTTAACGTTCTTCCACTATTCTTAACTAGAAGGGCTGCGAGATAAAACAGGTGTCCGATGACGAACGCTTTGTAGACCAAGACCGCCATGAAATAGTCTCCTCTCGCTTTCATATCTAACCAGCCCAGTTTCTTTCTGTAAGGAGTGATGTGCTCGTCCTATCGAACACCATAGACGTACCTCACACATGAATTTTGTCATTTCTGCAGTCGGGTCTGAAGCTCGTCTATAACGTCAAGATAAACTACGGAGCAATAATCAAGGTGAGAGACAACCCACGTTTACCACGCGCTTCCGTAGCGCCTCGGTGGTGCAGGATCTAAAAGATCTGAGTCCATGAAGGGCTCGGTTAACCTTTCGGGTAACGACACCCACTTGTGGTTTCCATGATAACTTGGAATCCATGACAACACCAATGTTCGTTACTGTATCGACAAAAGGAAGGAGCACGTTATCCTGCTCCTCAATACTTTGCAAATTCAATCCCACTAACTGATTGACATTATAATCTGAACCAAAGATTATCGCTTTTTTTCCAGTATTAAGATGTAGGGCGTTATCGGAGGCCCAAGTCGGTACAGCTCGCGCCATGGCTGATAAACGATCGATGCCCTCACGGAGATTGTCCGTAGTAACTTGCGTATAGATTTGCAGTCAGAGTCCCGTCCGTGATATTAAAAGTCGAGAGTACCTCTTTGATGTCATTGATATATAAGCTGAACAAAAGGGGCCCAAGACCCGAGCCCTGTGGGTCATCAAGATTATGAGCAAATCCGAATCTCCATCTGATCTTGTAACCACATGCTCGTTACGCCCCGTAATATATGACTTGACCCACAGAACTACAGACCTAGAGAAACCCAACGCGATAAGCTTACGAAGCAATATGGAGGGCGAGATGCTATCAAACGCCTTGCTGAAGTCGAACAAGAACAGGATGCTAAAATACTGTTTTTCGTCGTCAATACCAGCCTGAATATCTTCCATCAGTCGTAGTAGTGCTGTTTGCGTGGAGTGGTGCTGACGAAAACCTGTTTGGCAGGGGTCAATGATTTTTTTTAGTTTAGGTACTCTCAGATTTGTTGATTGACGATTTTTTCTAGTACTTTAGAGAGAAAGCTCAAAAGGGCAATAGGACGAAAGTCTGAAGCAGCAGATGATATTGCTGTTTTCTTAAGATTCCGCTTGAGAGAGAGAGGCATTAAATACGGTTGCCAGATGCTGGCCAATGACTGGCAATGACTTCGCGGTGACGCTTTGGAGTATACCATCCTCAACCTTTGCTTGCGATGAGAAATGGGCGACGGCTAGGACAACGTCAGAGAGAGTTATTTCACGAAAAGAGAAGCCATCGTCACTAGCCCTCAGCACAATGTCATCCAAATCGGTCTCATGCTCAGAGCGAGAAACGGAAACCCCAGCGAAGTGGGTGTTTAGCTCGTCTGGAGTAAAGCCGTGCACTTGATCTCTGGCTTTTGATAAAATACCGAGTTTCTTAAGCTCAGACCAAACATTTTTATTGCTATCCAGAGCATCAAAGAGTCTGTTCTGGATAAATACCTCCTTAGCATGAGCCGAACGCTGCTCAGCATCCGCGGCGAGTGAATTGAACTCCCCGCTTAGTCTTTCATCGCGAGTACGCTTGTAACGTCTGCGGACTGCATTACGCTGCTTAAACAGGTTCCTAAGATCCGCATCTACCCAAGGAGGAAGACCTTTTTTTATAGGCCTAAATTCCTTTAGCGGCGCGAGCCTATCTATAATGGACATAAGATTGTGGCTAAGATGTTCCAGCCGTCCGTCAAATACACTATCGTTACGCAACATTGGCAACCAGACACAAGAAGCAAGGAGGGTCTGAAGATCCTCAGCGCGAATAGATTTAAAGTCCCTATATGAAAAACCATACAAAGTAGGTGGCCTAGCGAGCTGAAAAACTAGCTCGACGTCGATGACATTGTGGCGATTTGGGAAGGTCGCCAATAGATTTTTGCGTCCAGCACTACGTTGTCGTCGTTCAATTGTTAAAATTACATCAATCCATGTATGAGAATTGCCGATGTGGTAGTCGCAGTGGTATCAACTAACTTGAGGTTTAACTGTCGCCCATGACTATTCTATAATCATAGCCCTCCGAATATTTCCTTAAGTTGGTAAAAAAATCCGAGTCTTGAAGACTGGAAAAGGAAACATCCGGGGGACTATAAACTAACGCTACAAACACCAGTGGCAGCTTACCCTGTTGCGCTCTATATATTAGATATCCCAGAATGCCGGGCTTACTTTCAACTTGCGTTGGCGACGAACAAAGTAAAAACGCGTTATAACGATTGTCAATGTAGAGGGCTATACCACCACCACGCCTATTGCGATTCTGACGCAAAACCCTCAACTTCGGCAAACGAACCATCGACCTCGTGCGCGAAACTCGTCTCAGCGACACCAAAGAAATGATAGATGGGACGAGCAGTAGTAAGAAACTGGCGATACATCTCCATGTGCTTGTGGAGGGACGTAGCGTTTAGAAAACCCGCCTTTAGACTACCGCATTCCACCCCTTTTGTATTGCGTTGGCCTAGTCATTTTGCACTCTCAGGCACAATTGCTTGTGCCGTCGTCGTACTGTCCTTGTCGATGTCAGTCACATTCACATTGTACGAAGCTGCAATTGCATGCAGATCTGGCGCCATGGTGAACTCGTGTGATTTGTCGCCGTCTCGTCTCTTAACCAGGTACGGACCGCCTCTGTGCCAAAGATATGTAAATCCTAAACCGCGTGCAATCCTTTTTAAATTATTAAAATGTCGAAAGCATTCCTTACTAAAAAGCTCGTTAGTAAAAATTTTTCCGTGTAACAGGCTATTACACGCTTCCTGATTAAGGCACGATACGTCGACATGCTTCGTACTGAACACTATGATGAACGCGCGAATCAGGGCTCTTACTCATGAGGGATTTAAGCTCGTCCAGCTGTTCCATGAGCTTATCGAAGCGGCGAAAAATGAGGTCCATTGTACTCATCGGTATCAGTAGATGTGAGATTCCGACGAGACTCGCCTCACCAAACGGTACATCACGGGAGGAGTGACCCAACAGGTCATCAACCGTTGGGGTGACAGTGCCGCCACCAGTAGCAACAGCAGCAGCAACGGCAGTATTAACAACATCAGTAGTGACGGCAGCGGCATCGATAATCCAGCCGTAGATGGTTGATCAGCAATTACAGGCACCTGTGAATACTGTGCCGTCCAGTACTCGCTCGACTCGAGGTAGGCGATGTACCGAGCGCCACTGACACGGCAACCCGATCTACAGCGGTGCTGGTGCTGAGAGTGGTAGAGTGCTCGACGCTCGCGCGTGAGTGTGTGTAGGTAGCCGGCGTCGACGTCGATGCAAGGAGAAGCAGCCGGTCATGGGGAGTCGCGCGAGACTTCGACGACGTGCAACGCTGGAGTGACGTAACCGCGCTCACCTGACGAGTCTTGATCACTGCTACGCTGTTTGAAGACGTGAGAGATTTAGCCGTTGAAACACGCTTCTAATTTAGCTTCTGCGAGGTTGGTGATTGTACAGCGCTGCGACACAGATTGTATGGTCCATCCTTTTTTTCCCAGCACATTTGAAGTGGGGCAGGGCTGATTACATTGGCGACACAAGCCAAGTGTTTCACTTGAAAACTCCTTGCACACGACACACCTGTTCGCCATCCTTCAGTACACAACAACAAGGTCACTTCTGCTGTGGATTGTTTGTATTAGTGTCTCTCCATCGGATACCAACACAATACAGGTCAGGGCTCGAGAATTTAAAATTTGCCGTTGAAAATGATGATCTCCTTGAGTTTAATTGCCGTTGCAGCGTCCAGGAGTCCAGTGCTGGGCCGAAAAGTGATGGTTTTGCAGAATGATGGCTTTACTCAAGGTGCACGAGAGTGATCACAGTGTTCAGAGTTTACAGTTCCGTCGACATCCGCCCGGCCAGTGGACTTTAAGGTTATGTCAATCGTCAATCAAAGGAAAAGTAGTTACTGGCTCATAGGGCACCAAGCAGATGATGGGCACTTAGGCGAGGAGCTTGAGAGAAACAAAACACTCCCCGAAATAAAAGGAGTATTAATAAAAGCTCCAAACAACGCAAGAGAAGCAATAGACAATGTGACTTACGCGAAGAGCTCGCGCGGCCACTCGTCGCTGTCTTTTTAATCTTGTTACTTTTGAGCCCATAATTTCGGAGAACATTTCTTCGCAAATCATAGTTTGTAGGGCGGTTTTCACTGGACCTTGGGGTTATTCGAACCGCTGAGTACGTTTTTGACGACCATCTCGCTGCACCTCGACACGTTCATGCCCAGGAGATGATTTCGTCGCAAATCATAGTTTGTAGAGCGGTTTTGACTGTACTGGGGTTTTTCGGCACCCTGAGCACGTCTTTAAGGACTGTTTCGGTGGGCAGCGACATGCTGGAGACCAGGAAATCACTTCCTCGTGAACTCAAATGTACCTGTGGTTTTTTCAACCCGCTAGCATGCTTCCGAAAATTTTGTTGGTGTACCTCGACAAGTTGATGCCCAGAAGATGATTTACTCCGTATTGGAGTGTACCTACTGCACGGAAAGATCCCAATAAAACCAGCCAAATAACATTCCCTTGGTTTGGCAGTGCCTATTACGTGTAATCCCGTGGTTTGGCTGTAGATTAGCTGCTAGCGAGCGGTACACGCTGCGCCGGCTCGCTACAAGCCCACTCAGCGCGTAGCATGCGATTAAATGTGCGAGACTCTGGGCAATGAAGGGAACGTTTTTTGAGAACGTAGTTTTCTTGGGAATCCTTCTTTCCATGCTATATTCCATGGTATATTAAAATTAGCGAGTAAATCGTCTCCTGCGCAACAGCGTGTCGCCATCCACCAAAACAGTCCTCACAAAGGTTCTGAGTGTGTCAGAAAACCCCACAGGCTCATATTCGTGTGATAAACTATAATTTGCGGCGTAATTGTCTCCTCGGTTTCAAACTGTCGAGGTACAGCGGAATAGTTCTCGAAAACGTGCTGAGCGGGTCGAAAAAACCTCCAGGTACACTCAAATTTGCGAGGAAGTGATTTCCTGGGTGCCAGCGTATCGCTGTCCACCGATACAGTCCTCAAAAACGTGCTCAGGGTGCCGAAAAACCCCCAGATACAGTCAAAACCGCGCTACAAACTATGATTTGCGACGAAATCGTCTCCTGGTCATCAACGTGTCGAGTTGCACCGAAATAGTACTTGAAAACGTGCTCAGCGGGTAGAAAAACCCCCTGGGTACCCTGAGGATTACTTAAATTAATGCTCAAATCCATGGAAATACCTGAGAAAGGTTGAATTAATTAATTATAGGCCGTAAAACTAACCGAGAATTTAATGATAGACATGAATAACGTTTTCTTTTCACATACTTTTCACGGATAAGCTTTTTTCCGGCGTTTACCGAAATGGGTTTTTCTTCACGGCGTTCTAATGAAACAGTTTTTTTTTCACGTTGTTTACCAAAATGGGTTTTTTTTCACGGCGTTTTCTGAAAAGGTTTTTCTTCACAGCTTTTTTTATGGTTTTTTTTTTCATAAGCACCGGCGATATAAGTTAAGCGCAGCACAAATGCTATCCGCTATAAATCGTTTTCGCCAACACCTACTCTTTCTCTTAAAACCCTTACCCGAAAAAACAAGGCTACGCCAGATACAACTAGTCACCATCATCATCTTCATTATTAAAACTTAATAACAATCAAAGAAATAAACACGAGAGTATACTACACTTTTCCCGACAGGTCTCCCACTACACTCTCCTCGACCAGCTTGTCGATGACCGCAACGCTGCAACACCATCAGCGACAACACAACTGTAAAATTTCTTAGCTGTGCGCGTGTGTGTGGGTGTTATTATGTGTTACTTCTGTAAATGTATGTGTGTATATGTGTGTGATATGATAATAAAATTTGTTGTAAATTTCACACCAAAACCACTGTTTTCATTTATCGACCTCACATTCTTCCAGTAACTTATCCAATCGTCTTTGTTTCCTTGAAAAATAATAATAATAATTGAGTTTCCCTTTCGTTCACACACATGACTAGAAAAAAACGCGATGAAACATACTGCTACGCCCGCGGATCTTGCGCTCAAGCCGCCCGGGGAGAGAAGCCGCTCACATGCGTAGCCTGTATGGAGTAGCTGCCACACTCTCACGGACAGCTTGAGCGTGGGGACTATGCGGTAACTGTCACGGGCGATAGAAGTGGGACTACTACTCTGTATCGCTCACGTGCTCTCTCTCTCTCTCTCTCTCGCGCGCTAGTTGCCCGCGGAGGCAGGAGTGGGGATAACGCGATCGTACCGGTATAGCGGGCCTGGGGCCTGATTCTAAAAGTGTATCGACCTCGATACAGACAAATATTGTAAGCCACTTGCGAGCCAGAAATGTGTCGAACGCGATACTGACACAAAAATGTGTCGAACGCGATACCGACACAAAAATGTGTCGGATCGAGACGTCGAAACAAAACTGTATCGTGCCGAGGGAAAACAGCAACTACGATACACGTCGGCTTCGGCTTCGGGGCTTCCGGCTGTGTCGGTACTGTAGTGTCGGTTGGCCAACGGCGCTTGCGCCGCCAATGTTGTTACTTCTGTAAGTAACAATCTTCCCGCGAAATTCAAATGCGTTTAACGCATAATGTTTAAAATGAATGTTTCACTTCCGAATCTGGAATAGTAAATTAAATCATTATTACAGTTTTGTGTGTTATTTAATATTATTTAATATTATTTAATATTTTGTGTATTATTTAATATTATTTAATATTTTGTGTATTATTTAATATTATTTAATATTTTGTGTATTATTTAATATTGTGTATTATTTAATATTATTTAATATTTTGTGTATTATTTAATATTATTTAATATTTTTAGTGATAAAGATATGTGTGAAGATGTGTGAGATAGTGAGAAGACTAAAAATAAACATTTCAATTCATGAAAATAGTTACTTATTTGGTCAAGTAATAAATTACAAATGTACATTCTTTAATCTGCTGAGACTAGTTTGTCCAACAAAAATATCGCAAATCGGCATGTGATTTTACAATCATACATTGTTCTTTACTACATAGATACTCTTTGACGTATAAAAGCTTATATATATATATATTAATTAAGTTAGATTTTTAACTTATTTGTTTAATCATCTTATGTTTAATCTCTATGATCAAGATGATTGAATAGTATTTAAAATTTTCATCAGTAGACCGTATATAGTACATCAATATCAAAATATTTCAATTTTCCATTAAATGCTATTCAGTCATCTTGATCATAGCAAGTAAGTAATACAAAATTCTCTCTTCTTGGCCAGTAAGAATTACAGTTTTGTGAAACTACAACGGAAGCCCAGAATTGGTTCTGTTTATAAATGTTTCTTGCACAGCTACAGCGATATAATTATTTTGAAATACTATTCTGTCATCTTGATCATAGCAAGTAAAAAAATGATCTAGAAATTGTTTAACTTGATCGACTTTAGTCTTATCCAATATAAAATATTTTGATTACATCCTTTTAATATTTTGTCTAACGTATTGACCATCTAGAATTCTTAAATGAGGAAAGAACATAAAACAAGAACTTCTATATTTTGATTGTTTTAAATTAAGGCGGTCTTAACACCTAAAAATTTTGAAAAAATGAAATTTTTTTTATTGAGTTTTTCAATTATATATGTTATACTAAATCTAAAAAAACTGGTTGGGATAACAAATTTAAAAAATTCAAAATGATATCGTTAGAAG
>JAPYZP010005230.1:0-12657 GCA_030522985.1 Torymus sinensis
TATATAAATACGGGCTTGATGAAATTTCTAAATGGAAAACGCATCGGTGCTCTGAGGCTAGAAAGTATAAAACGCGGCTTATCTTTTTATGCTCTAAATAATTATGAACAGGATTCTTATTGCTCTAACCTCGCAGGGACTTGCGTAATAGTTACAATGATTCCAAAAATAAATATGATTTTTTACACAAAAGAAAATTATAGGCTTTTTACTGATGAACGACATTAAATTTTATTACATTAGCAGCAGCTGAATATTGAAAAAGTGTGACAGAACGGACGGAATAATATAAGGCCACGTCACGTTGGATGATTCTTTATCCGCGAATCAGATGAGCGGGACTGTAATATATAGTCAAAGTCCTTTATTAGTCGTGGAAGATTAAGGCACAGGTAGTCGCTGCTCGATGCTATCATTATTTGCATCAATTAAACCACGTAGAAATATATTTCATCAGCAAACGAATTGTCACGCAAAAATAGTGTTTGAAAGAAACATTCCTTTTTAGATAAATTAATTAATTTTTTTCTTTTTCAATCTTTAAATCTGATTTCCGTAATTTCGCTCGATGACACAAGTTGATTTTCATTCAAAATAAATGTTGATACAATGCGCAGAAGTAGCGTGAAATATGTTTTCCTTATTTACAATTTATTAATTTTAATTTTGATGTGTTTATTCTTTTCTTTATTGAGAGGATGACATGTGAAAAAGCAATTTGCCATTTAATATTATGCTCGATCGTTACCATGTCAAAAAACGGGATTTAAACAATGCATACGGTTGAATTAGAATTTTAAATATCGATGCTATTATTACCGATGAACGAGAATTGATTATTTCTTTTGTCAAACATCGAAATCTGCTGCATTATTTCTCAAGAGCACGTTATAATATGGATTGGCAAAAGTGAACTCGCTATTAGTACAGACCGGATGTTATATTTACTAGTTATGATTAATGCCGAGACAAATCACAAAAATTGAACGCTTGTTTTAACAGACTTCTTCCTGATGACATAATGCAGAGATACTGAATTGCGCTGGCGGAGAAATGAAGTTTATTTACAGAGTGCCATTATCTAATATCTTTTGTACCCAAGATAATATGGGTTTATACATGTGTAACATAGTGTCGGTATTGTCGCCAAACATTTTTGTTTGAAAATTATAATAACATAAAATATAGATACAAAAAATTAAATACCATAGATTTTTGTATTAGTTATTATACTGTCATAGAGTTTCTGGACGAAAATAAATTGTTAAATTGAACCAATGAATCTCGAAAAATGTCACCGAAAAGGTCAACTATCAAAGTAAAAGTATAATTGTGGAGTTATCAATACTCCTAATATCGCCGATTGGTTCAACAAAGTGATAAAACGCATATTCTTCGGGTCATAATATACCTACGCAAGAACAAAGGCAGCGAGTACTACACTTCCGCTGTAAGTGATTTCCTACGCAGCATAATCATGATGACGCTGGTTTCGATAAGATAACGCCAAAACCCTCGACTTTTCGATACACGTATATACGCAACACACTCACACATCGCGATTTACGCCTGGTCGTCAAAAATGACAATTCGATCGGTGCCCTCGAAAACGACGTATCGGTGCATAAACTTAAAAATAGTCCTCATAGGTGTCTTGCATAAGCCTATCGATGTCACTATATGTATATATAATACACGCCGTCGTCTACCTATATAATGATATTGGTTCGTGCGCGCGGCAGCGACGTTGATCGTTTATGCAAACGCGCACTTGATATGGCGTGTCATATACTTATATACACAAACTGTATACACTGACTTCTTTCTTCTTCGTCTTCTTATTGTTCGGTGCTATTACAGGTTTCCCGCTCGCGCTGTATTACCGGCGCTCGCTTTACGGCAAGAGCCCGTCGAGTCAGCACTTGTTCTTCGCCGGCTGTGGTTTCGCCATCGGCTTCTGGAATTATGGTAACGTTTGCTCAAATTTCTTTTTTACCTTTTTATAGCTGTAACTGTTTATTGTCTTATGAATATTTTTGACATTTTTAAATTCAACGTCTACTTGGACATTCCTTAAGATCGTGTACGTATATTTGTATTTTACTGTAAATTGTGTAGATTATTGCTTGTATATTTCTTAGCTTGATTCAATCAATGAATGATTACGAACAGACGCGCGTATAGTAAAAAATGTTGCACTTGTTTACAGATTGGAGCATCCTACACTCGGCGATAGCGTTACTCGTCACATACTTGCTACTGAAAATTCTTGGAGGCACAAATGTCGCCGTGATAACGATTTTTGTCTTTAATATGGTTTACCTACTTTTCGGTAAGGATTTACACCAAAAGCCAGTTATTTCACTGTTCTAAATAATTCTCAACAAAATTAATTAATATTTTCAGGTTATTACATGACAGCAACGAATGATTACGATATAAAATGGACTATGCCGCAGTGTGTACTAACTCTGAGGCTAATCGGTCTAGCTTTCGATATAGCGGATGGCCAGAAACCGGAGGTAATCGCAGAAAAATTAATCAAGTTTATATAAGTAAATCAAAGCAGAATTTAATTCGTCGGTTATTTGCAGAGTAAGTTGTCGGAAACGCAGAAGAAAACGGCTTTGCGTGAGCAGCCGTCATTACTCGAGATGGCATCGTTTACGTACTTCCCCGGTTCATTTCTTGTGGGACCGCAATACAGTATGAGGAGGTTGTTGGATCATGTCAATTGTAAACTTGTAGAAACTGTATGTTATCAACAAAATTAGATTTGATACCTTAATGAACATAGGCTTATTTATATAACAGTCGTTTATATTATATTTCAGGGGACAGATAGTAACGGCGACAAGATACCACCTGATTCGTTGTGGCCTGGAATCTATAGAGCTGCAATCGGTTTTCTTTATTTAGCAATGCATCAATTTGGCACTCGATACGTTTCTGATCAATATCTATTGGATCCTGAATACGATAACTTAGGATTTATAAAACGCTGCTTCCTGCTTGGTCTGTGGGGAAGGTGCAATCTTTACAAATATATAAGTTGTTGGCTCATGACCGAAGGAGTAAGTTCTACAAAAATTAAACCCTATTTTAATTTCGTTTCGCAGTTTAATAAACAATATATTTTAGGTTTGCATCGCTTTTGGTCTAACGTATAATGGAAAAGACAAGGATGGAAAAGACAAGTGGGACGGCTGCGCTAACGTCGATCTTATCACCTTTGAAAATGCAACGGAATTCAATCATTACATTATGTCATTCAACATAAATACAAATCACTGGTGCGCCGAGTACATTTACAAACGAGTTAAATTCCTTGGTTCAAAACTGTACAGTCAGCTCGTGACATTATTCTTCCTTGCGGTTTGGCACGGTCTTCATAGCGGGTACTACTTGTGCTTCTTGATGGAATTCATTATTATGTACTTGGAGAAAGACGTAAGTTTAGTCTTATTACCCATTGATCTTTTGATTAACTAACAATGTGCATGATTATTTTCAAATCTTTACGGTCGTCAACATTATTATTAATGATTTTATATTTTTGCAGCTCAAACCAGTACTAACGAAACACGAAGGGCTCAAAAAACTCGTTAACGAGAACTTCCTCTTCAGAATTTTAATCTGGACTATTCTTAAAGTTTATACTTTCGTCTTCATGGGTTACAGTCTGATACCGTTCGTTCTTCTATCATATTCGCGTTACATGAAAGTTTATAAGAGTACGTATTTCATTGGTCATGTGATCTTCTTTTCGTATCCATTAGTTGCGCCGTATATTAAGAAAGCTTTACGACCACGAAGAGAGCCACAACATACTGACTAATTTCAACGCACATCATCCTGTACAAATTAGCTAAGAATTTTAAAATTTTTCTATTCCTATCTACAGCAGTACTTTTTAACATCCGATTTTAAATTTATAAGTTACTATAGTATTTATTGTTGAGGAATTGATTTTATTTAAAGGCTTGAACGATCAAATAGTTTATCATATTAGGTATGGTACAAGGCTGATACTATAAATCGACGCCCCTTACGAAAACTAGCACGTTTCATGGCGTCCTCACAAAGACTAACACAATTCCCAAAACTGCAACGAAAATGTCGAAAACTGGCATAAGTCACGATTTTTGTGCGTGCTAGTCTTCGTTGCAAACGCTGAAATGGGCTAGTGTTCGTGGGAACCAGAATAGTGCTAGTTTTCGTAAGAGGCCTCGAAATGATCATTCTATTTAAATCATGTTTTATATTGAAATTAATCAAATCATCATAATCATCGAACAAATTTTCGCTAGTATAAAATAAAAATAACTTATGCTATATCACAAATAAATAAGTTTCGCTACAACAAAGTGAGAAATGTCATGAACAAATTTACGTTGCATAAGAAGAGAATGGATAAACAAGTATTAACCAGATATTAATTAACGTAGCGTATTAGTTATTTATTATTTCATCAATTTCTTCAATAGATATTTTATATGAGAAATTTTAAAAATAACAGTGAAATCCAAGAAGAGAATATTTTTACAAGTATTACTATTTTAACGATATCAACACCTTTTATATCAGAACAAAGCGACAGTACTAATGTGGATAGGTTTAAATATAAAAATCAATGGTTATTAATGCGATGATGAATGAAGTTTATTTCATAGTGAAATAAAATCATTTTATGTATATTCTGTGATGAACATAGTTATCGAGCATTTTGAATGATATAAAATAATTAAGTTATTTAGTTAGCACATTCATTTAATATTCCATCGCATTCTTAACTTTTGCGTGTTCGCATGACTATGAATTATTGTAAGCAAAATTGTGTGTTTGTTTTATAATTATGCAGATGAAAGAGAAAAATTGCTATTGCAACTTATATATTTCTTTATTAAGATACGAATTTGTTAGTGATTTACAAACACAATTTGCTATTTCGTTTTATTTCGATATAAGTAGAAATTTAATTAATTGTTTTTAAAATAATTTTTCAATTTTATTAATTATCAATTGAGCTTCCATCTATATTTTGCAGCTGCATTTATAAACAGAATATCATACACTTTTTATAAAAAAAAAATTAACCACTAAAATTAATTGATAAGAACAAATCGTTAAAGCCTGTAGTAGCATGAATTACTGCGTTTTATAGTTTTATAAAAGTAAATAATCATAGTACCATGAGTCTATCGTTGTTGAAATAAAAAGGCTGTGGTACCTGTTGTTATATTGACCATCCTTTTAAATACAACACATAACGACCAAATCATTCGAAAATGATTTTTAATGTAACATACGATGACCAAAACAGATTTTATAAAATCAAAATTGAGATTTGTTTTGTAAAATCGAATTTTGATATGTATTTTTAGATCTCATTTTTAATCCTATGAAAGATATAACAATTACATTTGCTTATTCTTACAATTGTCGCTTTTATTTAAAAACAACTTTTCGACTTCTTGAAACCTTAGTTACCTACTGGTAATGTATCCGTATTTGTTTTAAAATAAATGTACAATACTTGGACCCTATTTTGAAAACCAATCTGCGTGACATTTTGATATCAAGGATTTAAGCTTAAATCCTTATACATCACATCGTTACAACTTGAAACGTAACTAAACTTTGTTTATAAAACGTTGTACACTATACAATAAGCTGAAACCCTGTTCATAGTTTTGTAACTTGTTGCAGATTTTCTTTAAACTTGTTAGTTGAAAAATTTTAAAAATACGTTATTATTTAGTACACTGTGTTTTTTTTCGAATGATTAAACAAATATTAACTTTACTTACAATAAAGAATGTAAACATGATAGTGGTAGTGATGTAATGTAATGATTATAGTGATTCTATGATAAATTGGTTTAGCATTCTATAAATTGGCATCTACTTAGACCAAGAACGAAGGGAATTTTCGAAAAAATTCACCAAACCATATTCCGTATTACAACAATTGCGATGCTCTTAAACCTCAGCGTGAAACCACGGGGGAACAAGCGAACAATTGAAGCACATGTAACCAAGCAAGCTAACAAGTTTGATTAAGATCGAGCAGGAAGCATTTATGAAAACCTTCGTCTTTATTATTTAAAGCTATCCGCAGGCTCAGAAACTATAGCGCATAACAAAAGCGCCAGGGAACCTCTTCTCCACGCCACCTTAGCTACACACAAACACACACCCACACAGACCACGTAATACGTGGGAGAGCAATTGTTCCGGGGCCTGCATTATCGGCGCGCCAGCGACTTTGTTCTCCGGAAATTGCGCAAAATTCCAGCGACTCCGGGCGCAATCCTCGCGCGCATCACGCTCTGCTTCGGAGGGAACGAGACAAGCATCGCGAAAATCGCCCCGAACTTTCGCCTCCTCCTGCATACATACACGCAGCGCGCGTTGGCTCCTATATATATCGGAATGAAGCGCACGTTTTCCGATCGGCGCGGGTATACACGAGGAACAAACGGGGCGCGATTTACGTGTGTGGCTCGCGCTCGCCTTTCCCAATCGCGCCTTTGTATAAATCTGTCGCTTTCACTCGTCTGCGCGAGTGTGGCCGCTTCCACCTTTTGTCTTGCGCGCTTCCTCGTGCCGATATAAGTAGTGCGGAGCGTAATTAACGAGCGGAAAGCCGGCCCGGGGGCGGACAGTCTCGATCGCTGCGATTCTTATTCTCAAAGAGCCAGCGGGCATGTAGTCGTTGTCTTCGCGCGATGCATACGGATCGATGTGTAGATGTAGATGCGTTTTCCTTGATGTCGGTTGGACAATACGCGTGTCGTGAAAACGAGGCTTCGGCGCGATGTCGTAATACGAAACTGTAATTGAACGATTATCGCGGTACCTCTATTTTTACACCTAATGACTTCCAAAGTGTTCCTTATTGAATAATTATTATTATTATTACGGAGCAACACAATGTAATAGATTGAGCGATCTGATAAAATTGAAAACGAATCGACACTATCATAAATATCGATCGAAACTTGTAGTCGAAATCATTGGATTGAATAATGTTATAATTGTCTATATGTCTGATTAAAAGTAAATGGTTGTATATATTATACGATAATAAGATG
This sequence comes from Torymus sinensis, assembly GCA_030522985.1. Classification (NCBI taxonomy): domain Eukaryota; kingdom Metazoa; phylum Arthropoda; class Insecta; order Hymenoptera; family Torymidae; genus Torymus; species Torymus sinensis. The sequence goes on from JAPYZP010005230.1 coordinate 7,097, forward strand.
AAATGAATTTCAAGCTCATAGAGTAAGAACTATTTATGATAAACATATATATATATTATGACTGGTATAGGCCGTGAATGTGAGTATAACGTCTAAATGATGTAAAATTCGGTGTTATTAATTTTTTAATCAATGTTACACGGAAATTGTAGCAACGTAACAGCGTTATTTTTGGAAAAGCAAGCCAAACTTTTTACGAATAATTCATATAACACTCGATGGAATTTCCATTTGGCAATCTATATGTGCATTTTTATCGCGTACTCCATCGAACAATATTTATTACACACGATTAAGACACATAAAGGCTTTATGCAATGAAAACTTAATAGAAAAATTAAGAATTTAGAACACGATTCTTCCCATTTACGTAAATAAATGAAGGTATTTCGATAGTTATTTTTAGCTTATTTCACATTGAAATTATTGTTAAATTTTAAAAGGAAAATTGAAAATTCCACCGAGTAAAAGATGTTCAATATAAATTGAAATAATGAGTGTGTATATAATATAAATGTATATCCCAAAAGGAATTGTTCAAACACAAAAGTTTAAAACTATATCTTTCGAATGTTGTATGCCAAACCGTGCAAAAATTTACAATGTGTAGCGATAGAAAGGATTTTTAACCGTTTACTCAACCACGTTTTATGTAAACTTACGCATGGGAAAAAACTCAAAGTGAGAGGAATGAGGGCAACGTGTAAAGAGAATAAATTGTACAACTGGAAGCTTTTGGGGATAATAAAGTATGTATTTTCCATGACTCTCGTTGAACATATAAAATATCCACCTTATTTATATATTTTTTGTTAATATTTTTATTAATAATTATCATTTTGTATAAAAAAATAGTTTATCTCGAGTCCCGCCGCGCTAAAATCGGCGGGAGGGGCGAATAATACAGTATAAAAAAAAAACACACTCGTGGATTTAATTCGAAGTATAAAAAAAACACAGAAGAAGTATATACAGAGGCGCACTTATCTAAGTGTATCATTGCGGCGCGATTACGAAACTCCGCGCGCGCGCGCGCATCCCGACCTTTAGTCGACCAGAAACAGAAGAAAAGGACAATCACGTTCTACAATACCGTACGGAAAAAGATGGCTTTCTCAAAAGTACAAACTTTTCTCTCGACCGCAGAAAAAAAAAACATAAAACTACAACAGAAGAAGGAAAATTGGAGATCTTCTCGATCATACTTCACGCTCGCTGAGCGCGCTCGCGCCGTGCGTTTTCACTTTTTCCCGCGCGCGCGGAGTATACTTAAGTGCAGTTATTGCCGCGCGAACGCGAAGATTCGTAATAGCTCCGCAAAAGTCGGATACCGCTTACACGGACGGGGAAAATCGCTACGTTTCCTCTCGGCCCGCGGCCGTCGGGAGAGTAAGAATCCGGGGTACAAAAGCCACCGGGTTCCGTATTTATGTATAATTGCTTTCTTTTTACATGCTGAGCCATCGCGAGTCTTGCGCGGATTCCCCGAGTTGGAATTCAGCCTGGCAGCTGAACATCAGCTCGTGATCGTCGCGGCCTTTGGCGATGCGGCGACTTAGTAGGGCCCGTCGTTGGAGCTCGGTGGCCCGTAGTTGTCGATCGGGGTGCCGGGCTGGGCGTTTGGTGGCCCGTACGCGCCTGATTGTTCCTTCTGTTAACAGTCGAAACAAAAACAAGGTTTTTTTTTAGTTGTTGCATCATTTGTTGCCGCTCTGAGATAATATCTCCTTATAAGCGCGGAATTGTATTCAGGAAATATTATGCGCTTTATTTATTGCACAATGCTAGTGTTCGTATTTGTATGAAAAGAAAAAAACTGCTATCATTAGCCGTTAGTTACGGCCTGGCTTATATAAAATTATCAAATGTAGTTCAAAATATTAAATAGATCTAAGTTAATTACCCGTAATTAGTAGATTGCGCAACATACGCATTTAAAATAATTAACAGTGACATATGAGCAGCATTGCTAATTGGATTTATCTTATCAATGAATATTAAAGGAAACAACAATATTGGCTGATATAAGGGCCATTACGATGACACGAAATTTATCATCGCACGATTGTAACGACAAGTTAACAGCGCCATAAAATTAATCGCGTGCAACTGAACCGCGTATATAAGTATTGTAGCTTCCTTATGGATTTCAGAGAAATAATGATACTTATATTGACATTGCTAACGTAAAATAAGTATAAATTGTACTCTCATTTTCATAACAAAAAAAAAGTATAAATTGTACTCTTATTTTCATAAAAAAAATTAACTACCGATTATTGTCAACGGGTCTATACAATGAAAAGTTAAAAGATTATTAAGCATAAAATGATGGTTACCTGAGTCTTGTAGCGGATGAAGTAGACCTCGGGCTTGCTGGGCTGCGTGGGCGCCTGGGTCGGGATGACGAGTCTGCTCCTCTGGTTTCTTCACCAGCACGTAGATGAGGGTCTTCTCCTCATCGGGCTGGGGCAGAGGTGGGAGAGCCGGTGCGGTCGGTGTGGGTGGAGTGGGCGCCTTGATGAAGACGATCTTGTAGTGCTTCTGGGGCGGCGCGACCGGGGCTATGTACTTGGGGGCCTTGTACTCGGGCGCCTCTGGTGGGGGCACGTGCACGTAGACGTGCTTGTGAATCACGGGCTGCTGGGCGGGCGCGCCGTACTGGGCTGCTGGGTAGCCGCCGCCGCCGCTCGAGTCCGAGGGCGAGGGGAAGTACGAGGAGGGTAGCGGTGGCTCTGGTCGCGCCAGCGCCATGCTTGCCAGTGCTAGGACCTGCGGGTGAAAAGAAGAGGCTTTGTGAGCTGCGACAAAATTATAACAGTTTGACAAGTTGAGGAGATGGAGCAATTTCATCTTGTAATTTTTTTATGTCATAATCAATAATTAATAGAATAGAATACGGCATTTTATCCGTAATCTAGATTTCTAAAAAAGGAACTATTGAGTAACTTCTATTGGATTTAAGGTTTATCCATAAAAATCATGTTTATAAATGGACAACTATAATTAAACCCAGAAAATTTCATGAAGTTAATATTGATTTATTTTATAATAAAAATTCTGTTTGAATTTTTTATTTTAAAGTGAAACTTGACCAGATGAATGGGATTATCAAACCATCGAAATAGGCTATATCCTTACATGGCTCATGAAGTGCGTTTGTTTTGTGTCACGACGCGATGTGTATTGCGTGTTACGATCTCTCGGTGCGCGCATGCATAATTTAAGAGCACAATGTGATGCAAACATTGCGTGTAGTATGTTATTTCTCAACTTTCCAGAAAATTGTCAACATTATTTGCTCGCGCCATAAATTATTTACTTAGGCTCCCAATTTGGTTTTGACCTCTTGGAATGTTTGCGCTGATATATCAGTATAGTACCATTAGAATAGTAATAAGAGTCATAATTAAGCAATCACGGATAATTTATATATGTCGAAATTCATTTTTGCACCTCAAAAATAATTAAATGAAAATTGGAGCAATAAACATTCACTTCTTTGCAAAACCCGTTGATGTCTTTGTAATAACGTATATCGTGTTTATGAATTATTATACGAGTTTAACGAGGTTCTCGCTTAATAATGATATGTAATTGCCTTTATTATGTACAATGTGGTGGTTTCCTTCTCTTGTGTTAATCAACTTTTATGTGACACTAAAACGCGCGCGAAAGACAATTTATCCTCTTATACAGCAACAATCTCCAAACAACTCGTACTTGAACGAAAAATCTTTCGAAACCCAACAAATTAAACTCTTTTACAAAATGTTGATTTACAGCGCGTGCGAACCAAACGCGGAAACGTACAACGAAAAAATTGAAATATAAATCAGAATTTTGATGTATTCCCGTGAACATGAGCAAGAACGCAAATAATTTATATCTCATAAAAGTCTCTAATAGAGATTATTCCGCGGAGTCATTGCGCAGACGGTGCGCGCGCGGTGCACTGTTACATGAAAATTTCTCTATGCATGCTACAGATATGGACGGCCATACGTAATCCCCGGCGCAGGAGCGCGCGACCTGTCTGCGCCGGCGCGCGCGCAAATTTCATTTCAAATTAAACTTGATGAATTTATAATGCAACGAGGCGTTTTGGAATGACGTCAATGAGTCACAAAGCGAGTCACATTTGCGCGCGCAGTGAAAGTTATAATGGGCCGGCCGGCTCGCGGGAATTTGACGCTTTGTTTTATTTTGCAGATGCAAAAGTATCGCGCGCCCGCCTTTAATTATTCGCGCTCGCGCTTCTGTGTATATATACATACATGCCAGAGCCGCGAAACGGTTATACAGAAAGGAAAGTCGAGCCCCGCCAAAAATCGACGGACGTTCCACTTTGTACGGGCGGAATATCAGTCAAGGAGAGAGAAACCCGCGGAGCAGCGCCGAAATAATGTAATTGGATACGTGCCAGCCGGCCGAGCGATTATTTTTATTTTCGCCGAAGGTAAAAGGACTCGCGGACACAACACGTATCGTTACTTTACCTGCGCGTGTAACCCCTGCGCGAGCTATCTTCGCTGCGTAAGTTGCGCAAGCAAGTGGTTTTTCGGTATAGCTCAATTGCAGACAAAGGGAATTTCAAATATATATGGAGCAAGGTAAATGATTTTATGTCGCCGGTGTTCGGAGAAAAAGTGGTGCTAACGCGGGCTTGGAATTCTAATGGGGTTGATGGCTTTTTTAGCGAGAGTTTTATGCAAACAAATTGACCAGGTGCAGGCGGTTTAAGAATTTTTACCTCCGGAAAGTAAAAAAAACCGGCTGCTAAATATTTATAGCTTTGTTTGCGCCGATTTATCTAAATTGATATAGTAAAAATTTAATGTTTCACAAATCGTTATTGGCAAATATAATAAGTTAATTTGCTTAATTTTTAGTCATCGAGGATATTACTTTTATATAGTAGCGAAACGATGCATGCATTTATAATCCCAAAATAATTGAAAACAATCATAAGCAGTGATTTACCTGAGAGTTTTATGGTTATATCTTTTCTAATATATGCCCATAAAAAAATGAATATTTCAATTCAAAGAATAAATGCCCAAATATTTGTTTGTGCTGCATTTTCACCTGGCCAACTACGCGGAACAGATAGACTTTGATTTACATAGAAAAGAAAAAGTTGCCTATCTCAACAAGAATTTCTGAAAACACCGTGACTTTGCGCTTTTGGCTGACAACTGCACGGCACTCGTTACTCAAACAAATATTTGCAATAGAAAATAAGATATGCAGCCCACCCGAGCGACCGGCAGGCGCCTTTGTACGAGATCGCGACGCTAGATGACAGAGGAGCGCTCGCCGCTACTTTCTCTGCGCAGGCTAATCGCTTCCTAATTTCGCGGCACCTTCGCGGCTATGCACGTATAACACGTACGTATATACAGAGCAAGTGGCTTACGCGCGGGTCGCCTTAACGCTTTCGCGATTCCCACTCGCTCATGGCGCTAATCTCGAGCGCGGCCAGCGGGGCTGATGGATTTTTCATGCGCGCGAACCATGCATCAGCCTAATTGTTTCCGGTAGAAAACAGTCGCGCGCGC